>JASGCC010001276.1:0-39793 GCA_030067915.1 Hydractinia echinata | reverse complement strand
CCGTATAGTCGAATGTATACAAAGAAAGTAAGCAGGGAGTAAACTCATTTCCCGAACGATTTTTAAAATTATTTTTTCACCACTAAAACCCATGAGACTTGTAGTTTTCAAAAATATTTTCATTTTTGATGAGACGCCGAATGAAAGCAGTTTAATCGCCGGCAACCGAAAACCCGCGATTTCCCGTAAATCCCGGCTCGGCCCGTATAGTCGAATGTATACAAAGAAAGTAGCAGGAGTAAACTCATTTCCCGAACGATTTTTAAAATTATTTTTTCACCACTAAAACCCATGAGACTTGTAGTTTTCAAAAATATTTTCATTTTTGATGAGACGCCGAATGAAAGCAGTTTAATCGCCGGCAACCGAAAACCCGCGATTTCCCGTAAATCCCGTATAGTCGAATGTATACAAAGAAAGTAAGCAGGGAGTAAACTCATTTCCCGAACGATTTTTAAAATTATTTTTTCACCACTAAAACCCATGAGACTTGTTTTTCAAAAATATTTTCATTTTTGATGAGACGCCGAATGAAAGCAGTTTAATCGCCGGCAACCGAAAACCCGCGATTTCCCGTAAATCCCGCTCGGCCCGTATAGTCGAATGTATACAAAGAAAGTACCAGGGAGTAAACTCATTTCCCGAACGATTTTTAAAATTATTTTTTCACCACTAAAACCCATGAGACTTGTAGTTTTCAAAAATATTTTCATTTTTGATGAGACGCCGAATGAAAGCAGTTTAATCCGGCAACCGAAAACCCGCGATTTCCCGTAAATCCCGGCTCGGCCCGTATAGTCGAATGTATACAAAGAAAGTAAGCAGGGAGTAAACTCATTTCCCGAACGATTTTTAAAATTATTTTTTCACCACTAAAACCCATGAGACTTGTAGTTTTCAAAAATATTTTCATTTTTGATGAGACGCCGAATGAAAGCAGTTTAATCGCCGGCAACCGAAAACCCGCGATTTCCCGTAAATCCCGTATAGTCGAATGTATACAAAGAAAGTAAGCAGGGAGTAAACTCATTTCCCGAACGATTTTTAAAATTATTTTTTCACCACTAAAACCCATGAGACTTGTAGTTTTCAAAAATATTTTCATTTTTGATGAGACGCCGAATGAAAGCAGTTTAATCGCCGGCAACCGAAAACCCGCGATTTCCCGTAAATCTCGGCCCGTATAGTCGAATGTATACAAAGAAAGTAGCAGGGAGTAAACTCATTTCCCGAACGATTTTTAAAATTATTTTTTCACCACTAAAACCCATGAGACTTGTAGTTTTCAAAAATATTTTCATTTTTGATGAGACGCCGAATGAAAGCAGTTTAATCGCCGGCAACCGAAAACCCGCGATTTCCCGTAAATCCCGCTCGGCCCGTATAGTCGAATGTATACAAAGAAAGTAAGCAGGGAGTAAACTCATTTCCCGAACGATTTTTAAAATTATTTTTTCACCACTAAAACCCATGAGACTTGTAGTTTTCAAAAATATTTTCATTTTTGATGAGACGCCGAATGAAAGCAGTTTAATCGCCGGCAACCGAAAACCCGCGATTTCCCGTAAATCCCGTATAGTCGAATGTATACAAAGAAAGTAAGCAGGGAGTAAACTCATTTCCCGAACGATTTTTAAAATTATTTTTTCACCACTAAAACCCATGAGACTTGTAGTTTTCAAAAATATTTTCATTTTTGATGAGACGCCGAATGAAAGCAGTTTAATCCGGCAACCGAAAACCCGCGATTTCCCGTAAATCCCGGCTCGGCCCGTATAGTCGAATGTATACAAAGAAAGTAAGCAGGGAGTAAACTCATTTCCCGAACGATTTTTAAAATTATTTTTTCACCACTAAAACCCATGAGACTTGTAGTTTTCAAAAATATTTTCATTTTTGATGAGACGCCGAATGAAAGCAGTTTAATCGCCGGCAACCGAAAACCCGCGATTTCCCGTAAATCCCGTATAGTCGAATGTATACAAAGAAAGTAAGCAGGGAGTAAACTCATTTCCCGAACGATTTTTAAAATTATTTTTTCACCACTAAAACCCATGAGACTTGTAGTTTTCAAAAATATTTTCATTTTTGATGAGACGCCGAATGAAAGCAGTTTAATCGCCGGCAACCGAAAACCCGCGATTTCCCGTAAATCCCGTATAGTCGAATGTATACAAAGAAAGTAAGCAGGGAGTAAACTCATTTCCCGAACGATTTTTAAAATTATTTTTTCACCACTAAAACCCATGAGACTTGTAGTTTTCAAAAATATTTTCATTTTTGATGAGACGCCGAATGAAAGCAGTTTAATCCGGCAACCGAAAACCCGCGATTTCCCGTAAATCCCGGCTCGGCCGTATAGTCGAATGTATACAAAGAAAGTAAGCAGGGAGTAAACTCATTTCCCGAACGATTTTTAAAATTATTTTTTCACCACTAAAACCCATGAGACTTGTAGTTTTCAAAAATATTTTCATTTTTGATGAGACGCCGAATGAAAGCAGTTTAATCGCCGGCAACCGAAAACCCGCGATTTCCCGTAAATCCCGTATAGTCGAATGTATACAAAGAAAGTAAGCAGGGAGTAAACTCATTTCCCGAACGATTTTTAAAATTATTTTTTCACCACTAAAACCCATGAGACTTGTAGTTTTCAAAAATATTTTCATTTTTGATGAGACGCCGAATGAAAGCAGTTTAATCGCCGGCAACCGAAAACCCGCGATTTCCCGTAAATCCCGGCTCGGCCCGTATAGTCGAATGTATACAAAGAAAGTAGCAGGGAGTAAACTCATTTCCCGAACGATTTTTAAAATTATTTTTTCACCACTAAAACCCATGAGACTTGTAGTTTTCAAAAATATTTTCATTTTTGATGAGACGCCGAATGAAAGCAGTTTAATCGCCGGCAACCGAAAACCCGCGATTTCCCGTAAATCCCCTCGGCCCGTATAGTCGAATGTATACAAAGAAAGTAAGCAGGGAGTAAACTCATTTCCCGAACGATTTTTAAAATTATTTTTTCACCACTAAAACCCATGAGACTTGTAGTTTTCAAAAATTTTTCATTTTTGATGAGACGCCGAATGAAAGCAGTTTAATCCGGCAACCGAAAACCCGCGATTTCCCGTAAATCCCGGCTCCCGTATAGTCGAATGTATACAAAGAAAGTAAGCAGGGAGTAAACTCATTTCCCGAACGATTTTTAAAATTATTTTTTCACCACTAAAACCCATGAGACTTGTAGTTTTCAAAAATATTTTCATTTTTGATGAGACGCCGAATGAAAGCAGTTTAATCGCCGGCAACCGAAAACCCGCGATTTCCCGTAAATCCCGTATAGTCGAATGTATACAAAGAAAGTAAGCAGGGAGTAAACTCATTTCCCGAACGATTTTTAAAATTATTTTTTCACCACTAAAACCCATGAGACTTGTAGTTTTCAAAAATATTTTCATTTTTGATGAGACGCCGAATGAAAGCAGTTTAATCCGGCAACCGAAAACCCGCGATTTCCCGTAAATCCCGGCTCGGCCCGTATAGTCGAATGTATACAAAGAAAGTAGCAGGGAGTAAACTCATTTCCCGAACGATTTTTTAAAAATTATTTTTTCACCACTAAAACCATGAGACTTGTAGTTTTCAAAAATATTTTATTTTTGATGAGGACGCCGAATGAAACAGTTATCTCCGGAAACCGAAAACCCGCGATTTCCCGTAAATCCGGACTCGGCCCGTATAGTCGAATGTATACAAAGAAAGTAAGCAGGGAGTAAACTCATTTCACGAACGATTTTAAAATTATTTTTTCACCACTAAAACCATGAGACTTGTAGTTATCAAAAATATTTTCATTTTTTGATGAGACGCCGAATGAAAGCAGTTATAATCGCCGGCAACCGAAAAACCCGCGATTTCCCGTAAATCCCGTTATAGTCGAATGTATACAAAGAAAGTAAAGCAGGGAGTAAACTCATTTCCCGAACGATTTTAAAATTATTTTTTCACCACTAAAAACCCATGAGACTTGTTAGTTTTCAAAAATATTTTCATTTTTGATGAGACGCCGAATGAAAGCAGTTTTAATCGCCGGCAACCGAAACCCGGATTTCCCGTAAATCCCGACTCGCCGTATAGTCGAATGGTATACAAAGAAGTAAGCAGGGAGTAAACACATTTCCCGAACGATTTTTTAAAATTATTTTTTCACCACTAAAAACCCATGAGACTTGTAGTTTTTAGAAATATTTTCATTTTGATGAGACGCCGAATGAAAGCAGTTTAATCGCCGGCAACCGAAAACCCGTGATTTCCCGTAAATCCCGGCTCGGCCCGTTATAGTGGAATGTATACAAAGAAAGTACCCAGGGAGTAAACTCATTTCCCGAACGATTTTTAAAATTATTTTTTCACCACTAAAACCCATGAGAATTGTAGTTTTTCAAAAAATGTTTTCATTTTTGATGAGACGCGAATGAAAGCAGTTTAATCGCCGGCAACCGAAAACCCGTGATTTCCCGTAAATCCCGGCTCGGCCCGGTATAGTGGAATGTATACAAAGAAAGTACCCAGGGAGTAAAACTCATTTCCCGAACGATTTTTTAAAATTATTTTTTTCAACACTAAAACCCATGAGAATTGTAGTTTTCAAAAATGTTTTCATTTTGATGAGACGCCGAATGAAAGCAGTTTAATCGCCGGCAACCGAAAACCCGCGATTTCCCGTAAATCCCGTATAGTCGAATGTATACAAAGAAAGTAAGCAGGGAGTAAACTCATTTCCCGAACAATTTTTAAAATTATTTTTTCACCACTAAAACCCATGGAGACTTGTAGTTTTAAAAAATATTTTCATTTTTGATGAGACGCCGAATGAAAGCAGTTTAATTGCCGGCAACCGAAACCCACGATTTCCCGTAAATCCCGTATAGCCGAATGTATACAAGAAAGTAAGCAGGGAGTAAACTCATTTCCCGAACGATTTTTAAAATTATTTTTTCTCTACTAAAGCTCATGAGACTTGCATTTTTCAAAAATATTTTCATTTTTGATGAGACGCCGAATGAAACCAGTTTAATCTCCGGAAACCGAAAACCCGCGATTTCCCGTAAATCCCGGGCTCGGACCGTATAGTGGAATGTATACAAAGAAAGTACCCAGGGAGTAAACTCATTTCCCGAACGATTTTTGAAATTATTTTTTCACCACTAAAACCAATGAGACTTGTAGTTTTTCAAAAATATTTTCATTTTTATTGAGAGGCCGAATGAAACCAGTTTAATCTCCGGAAACCGAAAACCCGAGATTTCCCCGTAAATCCCGAGCTCGGCCCGTATAGTGGAATGTATACAAAGAAAGTAACCCAGGGAGTAAACTCATTTCCCGAACGATTTTTAAAATTATTTTTTTCACCACTAAAACCAATGAGACTTGTAGTTTTCAAAAATATTTCATTTTTGATGAGACGCCGAATGAAACCAGTTTAATCTCCGGAAACCGACAACCCGCGATTTTCCCGTAAATCCCGAGCTCGGCCCGTATAGTGGAATGTATACAAAGAAAGTACCCAGGGAGTAAAACTCATTTCCCGAACGATTTTTAAAGTTATTTTTTCACCACTAAAAACCAATGAGACTTGTAGTTTTCAAAAATATTTTCATTTTTTGATGAGACGCCGAATGAAAGCAGTTTAATCGCCGGCAACCGAAAACCCGCGATTTCCCGTAAATCCCGTATAGCCGAATGTATACAAAGAAAGTAAGCAGGGAGTAAGCTCATTTCCCGAACGATTTTTAAAAATTATTTTTCACCACTAAAGCTCATGAGACTTGCATTTTTCAAAAATATTTTCATTTTTGATGAGACGCCGAATGAAACCAGTTTTAATCTCCGGAAACCGAAAAACCCGCGATTTCCCGTAAATCCCGGGCTCGGACCGTATAGTGGAACTTATACAAGAAAGTACCCAGGGAGTAAACTCATTTCCCGAACGATTTTTGAAATTATTTTTTCACCACTAAAAACCAATGAGACTTGTAGTTTTGAAAAATATTTTCATTTTTATTGAGAGGCCGAATGAAACCAGTTTAATCTCCGGAAACCGAAAACCCGCGATTTCCCGTAAATCCCGAGCTCGGCCCGTATAGTGGAATGTATACAAAGAAAGTACCCAGGGAGTAAACTCATTTCCCGAACGATTTTTAAAATTATTTTTTCACCACTAAAACCAATGAGACTTGTAGTTTTCAAAAATATTTTCATTTTTGATGAGACGCCGAATGAAACCAGTTTAATCTCCGGAAACCGAAAACCCGCGATTTCCCGTAAATCCCCATCTCGCCCCGTATAGTGGAATGTATACAAAGAAAGTACCCAGGGAGTAAACTCATTTCCCGAACGATTTTTAAAATTATTTTTTCATCACTAAAACCAATGAGACTTGTAGTTTTAAAAAATATTTTCATTTTTGATGAGACCCCGAATGAAAACAGTTTAATCGCCGGCAACCGAAAACCCGCGATTTCCCGTAAATCCCGTATAGTCGAATGTATACAAAGAAAGTTAACAGGGAGTAAACTCATTTCCCGAACGATTTTTAAAATTATTCTTTCACCACTAAAACCCATGAGACTTGTAGTTTCCAAAAATATTTTCATTTTTGATGAGACGCTGAATGAAAGCAGTTTAATCGCCGGCAACCGAAAACCCGCGATTTCCCGTAAATCCCGTATAGTCGAATGTATACAAAGAAAGTAAGCAGGGAGTAAACTCATTTCCCGAACGATTTTTAAAATTATTTTTTCACCACTAAAGCTCATGAGACTCGTAGTTTTCAAAAATATTTTCATTTTTATTGAGAGGCCGAATGAAACCAGTTTAATCTCCGGAAACCGAAAACCCGCGATTTCCCGTAAATCCCGAGCTCGGCCCGTATAGTGCAATGTATACAAAGAAAGTACCCAGGGAGTAAACTCATTTCCCGAACGATTTTTGGAATTATTTTTCACCACTAAAACCAATGAGACTTGTAGTTTTCAAAAAATATTTTCATTTTTGATGAGACGCCGAATGAAACCAGTTTAATCTCCGGAAACCGAAAACCCGCAATTTCCGTAAATCCCCGCATAGTCGAATGTATACAAAGAAAGTAAGCAGGGAGTAAACTCATTTCCCGAACGATTTATAAAATTATTTTTTCACCACTAAAACCCATGAGACTTGTAGTTTTCAAAAATATTTTCATTTTTGATGAGACGCCGAATGAAAGCAGTTTAATCGCCGGCAACCGAAAACCCGCGATTTCCCGTAAATCCCGTATAGCGGAATGTATACAAAGAAGGTAAGCAGGGAGTAAACTCATTTCCCGAACGATTTTTAAAATTATTTTTTTCTACTAAAGCTCATGAGACTTGCATTTTTCAAAAATATTTTCATTTTTGATGAGACGCCGAATGAAACCAGTTTAATCTCCGAAAACCGAAAACCCGCGATTTCCCGTAAATCCCGGCTCGGGACCGTATAGTGGAATGTATACAAAGAAAGTACCCAGGGAGTAAACTCATTTCCCGAAACGATTTTTGAAATTATTTTTTCACCACTAAAACCAATGAGACTTGTAGTTTTCAAAAATATTTTCATTTTTATTGAGAGGCCGAAATGAAACCAGTTTCATCTCCGGAAACCGAAAACCCGAGATTTCCCGTAAATCCCGAGCTCGGCCCGTATAGTGGAATGTATACAAAGAAAGTACGCAGGGAGTAAACTCATTTCCGAACGATTTTTAAAAATTATTTTTTCACCACTAAAACCATGAGACTTGTAGTTTTCAAAAATATTTTCATTTTTGATGAGACGCCGAATGAAACCAGTTTAATCTCCGGAAACCGAAAACCCGCGATTTCCCGTAAATCCCGAGCTCGGCCCGTATAGTGGAATGTATACAAAGAAAGTACCCAGGGAGTAAACTCATTTCCCGAACGATTTTTAAAGTTATTTTTTCACCACTAAAACCAATGAGACTTGTAGTTTTCAAAAATATTTTCATTTTTGATGAGACGCCGAATGAAAGCAGTTTAATCGCCGGCAACCGAAAACCCGCGATTTCCCGTAAATCCCGTATAGTCGAATGTATACAAAGAAAGTAAGCAGGGAGTAAACTCATTTCCCGAACGATTTTTAAAATTATTTTTTCACCACTAAAACTCATGAGACTTGCATTTTTCAAAAATATTTTCATTTTTGATGAGACGCCGAATGAAACCAGTTTAATCTCCGGAAACCGAAAACCCGCGATTTCCGTAAATCCCGGGCTCGGACCGTATAGTGGAACTTATACAAAGAAAGTACCCAGGGAGTAAACTCATTTCCCGAACGATTTTGAATTATTTTTCACCACTAAAACCAATGAGACTTGTAGTTTTGAAAAATATTTTCATTTTTATTGAGAGGCCGAATGAAAGCAGTTTAATCTCCGGAAACCGAAAACCCGCGATTTCCCGTAAATCCCGAGCTCGGCCCGTATAGTGGAATGTATACAAAGAAAGTACCCAGGGAGTAAACTCATTTCCCGAACGATTTTTAAAATTATTTTTTCACCACTAAAACCAATGAGACTTGTAGTTTTCAAAAATATTTTCATTTTTGATGAGACGCCGAATGAAACCAGTTTAATCTCCGGAAACCGAAAACCCGCGATTTCCCGTAAATCCCGAGCTCGGCCCGTATAGTGGAATGTATACAAAGAAAGTACCCAGGGAGTAAACTCATTTCCCGAACGATTTTTAAAATTATTTTTTCACCACTAAAACCAATGAGACTTGTAGTTTTCAAAAATATTTTCATTTTTGATGAGACGCCGAATGAAACCAGTTTAATCTCCGGAAACCGAAAACCCGCAATTTCCGTAAATCCCGTATAGTCGAATGTATACAAAGAAAGTAAGCAGGGAGTAAACTCATTTCCCGAACGATTTATAAAATTATTTTTTCACCACTAAAACCCATGAGACTTGTAGTTTTCAAAAATATTTTCATTTTTGATGAGACGCCGAATGAAAGCAGTTTAATCGCCGGCAACCGAAAACCCGCGATTTCCCGTAAATCCCGTATAGTCGAATGTATAGAAAGAAAGTAAGCAGGGAGTAAACTCATTTCCCGAACGATTTTTAAAATTATTTTTTCACCACTAAAACCCATGAGACTTGTAGTTTTCAAAAATATTTTCATTTTTGATGAGACGCCGAATGAAAGCAGTTTAATCGCCGGCAACCGAAAACCCGCGATATCCTGTAAATCCCTAATAGTCGAATGTATACAAAGAAAGGAAGCAAGGAGTAAACTCATTTCCCGAACGATTTTTAAAATTATTTTTTCACCACTAAAACTCATGAGACTTGCATTTTTCAAAAATATTTTCATTTTTGATGGGACGTCGAATGAAACCAGTTTAATCTCCGGAAACCGAAAACCCGCGATTTCCCGTACATCCCGGGCTCGGTCCGTATAGTGGAATGTATTCAAAGAAAGTACCCAGGGAGTAAACTCATTTCCCGAACGATTTTTGAAATTATTTTTTCACCACTAAAACCCATGAGACTTGTAGTTTTCAAAAATATTTTCATTTTTGATGAGACGCCGAATGAAACCAGTTTAATCTCCGGAAACCGAAAACCCGCGATTTCCCGTAAATCCCGGGCTCAGCCCGTATAGTGGAATGTATACAAAGAAAGTACCCAGGGAGTAAACTCATTTCCCAAACAATTTTTGAAATTAATTTTTCACCACTAAAACCCATGAGACTTGTAGTTTTAAAAAATATTTTCATTTTTGATGAGACGCCGAATGAAAGCAGTTTAATCGCCGGCAACCGAAAACCCGCGATTTCCCGTAAATCCCGTATAGTCGAAAGTATACAAAGAAAGTAAGCAGGGAGTAAACTCATTTCCCGAACGATTTTTAAAATAATTTTTTCACCACTAAAACCCATGAGACTTGTAGTTTTCAAAAATGTTTTCATTTTTGAAGAGACGCCGAATGAAAGCAGTTTAATCGCCGGCAACCGAAAACCCGCGATTTC
Organism: Hydractinia echinata; assembly: GCA_030067915.1. Classification (NCBI taxonomy): domain Eukaryota; kingdom Metazoa; phylum Cnidaria; class Hydrozoa; order Anthoathecata; family Hydractiniidae; genus Hydractinia; species Hydractinia echinata. The sequence continues at coordinate 29,719 of JASGCC010001276.1, read as the reverse complement.
CCGTAAATCCCGTATAGTCGAATGTATACAAAGAAAGTAAGCAGGGAGTAAACTCATTTCCCGAGCGATTTTTAAAATTATTTTTTCACCACTAAAACCCATGAGACTTATAGTTTTCAAAAATATTTTCATTTTTGATGAGACGCCGAATGAAAGCAGTTTAATCGCCGGCAACCGAAAACCCGCGATTTCCCGTAAATCCCGGACTCTGCCCGTATAGTCGAATGTATACAAAGAAAGTAAGCAGGGAGTAAACTCATTTCCCGAACGATTTTTAAAATTATTTTTTCACCACTAAAACCCATGAGACTTGTAGTTTTAAAAAATAATTTCATTTTTGATGAGACGCCGAATGAAAGCAGTTTAATCGCCGGCAACCGAAAACCCGCGATTTCCCGTAAATCCCGTATAGTCGAATGTATACAAAGAAATTAAGCAGGGAGTAAACTCATTTCCCGAACGATTTTTAAAATTAATTTTTCACCACTAAAACCCATGAGACTTGTAGTTTTCAAAAATATTTTCATTTTTGATGAGACGCTGAATGAAAGCAGTTTAATCGCCGGCAACCGAAAACCCGCGATTTCCCGTAAATCCCGTATAGTCGAATGTATACAAAGAAAGTAAGCAGGGAGTAAACTCATTTCCCGAACTTTAATATCGGGAAAATAGGTTAAATAAGAACACGTGTTTACAATATATCTCTGTTTATCTCTTTCTCTCTATTCACTATCATAACTCTCGTGTCATCAAAATCGTCCCTCTTCTTCTGCCCAAGTCCTCTCCATCGTCGATGTCTGTACGACATTACATCTTCCCCTTCGCTAGACGATATGCACGTGGTCCGTATCTAAATGTAATAAAACAACAGCAGGCAACGTTCATATAAAATGTCAGGGGTTTTGACTTCTGAACTAACTTTCTTTAACATAATGTCTTATATGGTCCTAATATTTACACATGGATAGTGTTCAGTATTTCCTCCACTGGTGAACTGGTCTTCTTGATCTGGTGGGATAAATTTTGCGATTTTGGTTGGGCGGTGTATAGTTTCTGAATGGAGGTTTGTTTGCGGGTTGCGATACTGGAAGTTGTGGCTCCATGGCGATGTCTTCCTCCTCCTTTACAATGATAGGAGTAGGTGTAGTTGTCGGGATACTTTTAAAATGAGAAATATTTCTTGTGATGTTGGATGAGTCAATTTCCGATTGAGCGGTAACCATTGTGTCATTTATTTTCGTAACTCTGTAGGGATGGATGCTGTAAGGAGTGGAAAGCTTATTGTGCTTCAGTTTGCTTGACAATGACACGGTCTCCTTCACATAACGATGGTTCTTTCGTATGTCGACGTTCATCTGCGTACTGTTTGTTCTTTATTTTGGCCGCTTTGTCATTGTCAGTGGCTATTTGTGGCTGGTTTTCGTATGTTAGTTTGTTGTCTATTGATGGTATTGAGTAACTAATTTTTCTATTGAACATCAGTTCTGAAGGGGCAACTTTGGTGGTACTATGAGGTGTGGAGCGGTAAGCAAATAAGAATCTATAAACTTCTTCCCTCCAATCCTTGTGTTCTAGTTTAGCGGTCCTCATTATTTTATTAAGCGGTTGCATAAATCGTTCTGCTTTCTGCGTTTGCCTGTGGCCATAGTGGAGTGATGCGCCTGTGTTTTATTCCCCTTTGTTTGAAGTAAGATTTGATTTTCTGCGAGCTGAATGGTGGGCCATTATCGGAGATAACGTTGCGTGGATTACCGTATGTGCTGAACATTCTATCTAAACAAGGTATCAGTGTTTCAGCTTTGGTACTCTTGAGAAATTCCACCTCTGGAAACTTAGATCTTTGGTCGATCACGACAAATAGGTAGTATCCTGTGGGAAATGGTCCAAGAAAATCAATGTTCAAAGTTTCCCAAACTTGTTCTGGTATATCCATTATTCTGATAGGCGCATCTGCTCTTGTTGGTGTAACAGCTTGGCATGGAATGCAGTTTGAAATTTTCTTTTCAACCATATCGTCTATTCCTTGAAAATAAACTTTCGATCTGAGTATCTCCTTTGTTTTCTGAACACCTTGGTGTCCTTGATGAGCTAATGTAACAGCGATGTTATGGTAGCATTTTGGTAAGATAATGCGTCTTTGTTTTAAGACAATGTCTTTGTTGTTCGATACGGTGAGTTCGTGTTTGAACTTGCGGTAATGCTTCAGCTCGTCTAGTTCTTTGCTACTTAAATCAGGGTAGTTAGTCGGTTTGTCTAGTAGGTGCCAGTTGTTCTTTTCTATAATACTGGCTAGATGTTGACATATTTTATCTTGTGAAGTTTGTGTTTTAATATCGTCTAGGGTAATCGCTTTTGGACATGCATATGTGGCTGTAAAGTTTACATATTCTTCTATACCGTTGCTTTTTTTGTCGTCGCTGAACGTGTGAGGGTGTCTGCTAGCGTAATCTGATATGTTTTCTGCACTCTTTACATGTTTTATTGTGAAGTTGTAACCTTGAAGTCGAAGTGTTAGTCGCTCGATTCGCAGAGGTATCGTGGATTTTGGGTTATTTAAGAGATTGACTAGTGCTTTATGGTCGTTGAATATGGTGAACTCTCTACCGATTAAGTACAAGTGATTTTTTTCGCATCCGTAAACGATGCTTAAACATTCTCTTTCGATTTGTGCATATTTCATTTCAGTTTCTGTGAGGGATTTGGATGAGTAAGATATAACCTTAACATCATCTTTACCCTTGCTTTTCTGCAACAATACGGCGGATATACCATATGGGCTAGCGTCTGTAAACATAAATGTCTCTTTGTTTTCATCAAAATATGCTAAGCAGGATTCACTACTCAAAGCGCTTTTCAAAGTAGCAAAGGCATGTTCACATTCGGATGTCCATTCCATTCGGCTTTCTCTTGATCAATTGTCTAAGTGGATAAGTTATTGTACTGTAGTCCAGTATGTATGTTTGCATGTAGTTGGTGAGTCCCAAAAAGCTTCGAAGTGACTTGACATCTTCGGGTTGAGGCATGTTTTTAATGGTTTCAATTTTCTTTAGGCTTGGTTTTATACCTTCTTCTGAGAAGATATGCCCAAAAAATTCTAAATTGCTTTTGCAGAATACACATTTTTCCAGGTTCAATGTGAGTCCTTTCTCTTCGAAACGTTTCAACACCTTGTTTACAATAACGTCGTGCTCTTCTTGAGATTTTGCGAATATAAATAAATCGTCCGCAATATTTTCAACTCCATCGATGTCTGCTATTAAGGATATAAGCACATGTTGCATTTCTTCCGACGCGGAGTTCACGCCAAAAATCAGGCGGGTGTAACGTTTTATTCGAGTTTCGGATTGGAAAGCGGTGATAGGTCGTGAATCTTCGGATAATTCCAGTTGATGAAAAGCACTTCGCATGTCTAACTTGGTAAATACTTTTGAGCCACTTAGCTTGATTTTTAAATCCTCTACGGTGGGGGTTGGATATCTTGTTCGGTTAATAGCCTTGTTTGCTTCTCTCATATCGAGACAAATTCGTACTCCTCCCTCGGGTTTGGGAACAATAACTAGCGGATTTAACCATGGCGTCGCTTCGTTTGTGACATCTTCTATTATGCCTGCTTTCTCCATTTTGGCGATTTCTGCATTGACTCGCTTTCGTAAAGCAAAAGGTATGCGTCTTTCTTTTTGCGCTACTGCGGGTACGTTGTTACCTATGTGAAGATGAACTTGATAGTCCTTCAGTTTTCCCATTTTCTCATTGAACACGGTATCTTTATAACTTTCTAAAACTCTGCGGAGGTGTGTTGGAATGTTTTCTTTTGATTTTAGTTTATCAGGTGCTTTGTAGTTTGGCTGCATGCTTCGCTGATTTTGTAAAGAAAAAACTTGTTTCTTCATCTGAATGACGTCAAGATCAACTGCTGTTCGGCCTGATAATAGGTTTCTATGGGAAGTGTCGATCACGAAAAATGGCGCGTTAATCATTTTAGAGGTGGTTTCTACTAAGAGGTTAACGCGTCCTAAAACTTTCAAATTTGAAGTGTCACTTCCGTACGTTACGACGCTTGTTTTTGTTTTGAGTAAATTTAATTTTTTTGAAAGGCGTTCGTTTAACTGATTGAAAGTACGCAATGTGAGAATGTTAATGCTAGCTCCTGTATCGACTAGAAAATTTACTTTTACTCCTTCTAATTTAACAACAGTATTGAAATCAGAATTTTGCTTACTATTCTTAAAACTGTGGTTCTGTTACTTGTGTTTTCTGTGCTATCGAATTGAGAATTCACAACATTAGACGAATAAGACGCAGTACTAATCATAGGATGTTCACAATCATACAAAGTTTGGATAGAAAATAACATTTCATCATCACTTTCAGCTTCAAGGGTATTTTGCATAGCAGAAAAATCGTTTAACGGCGAATGAGTAACGTTATTCAAGGGCTGTCTTGTTTGGTAAAAGGATCCCCTCCCCAGACGTGCTCGGGTGTTTTGATGTCGATATGTTTTGGTTCTACAACATTTTGAAAAGTGACCCTGGTTTCCACATGCGTTACAAATTTGGTTTCAGCAGGGCATCTGTTTTGATGGGGAAATGGTCCATCACAACGATAACATTTAGCATTTTGAGGTCGGCCTCTTTTACTCATTCCTCGTTGGTTTAAAGAATGTGTCTTACCTCGGCGGTCGGTGTAAACCGACCGCAATTCGTTGATTCGCTCTGTATCGTTCGCCTGTGCTTTTTGAAGAACTTCTGCTTGCTGTATGGTGCTTTCTAAAGTCTTTCCTGTCACTAGTATTTCTTCCAAGGTTTTATCAGGATTTCTGAAGCTATATAAACGTAACTTGTTGTTAGTAGTAGAAAGTTCAATCTGTCTTTTGATTTCCAAATTTTTATCGTGAAAGTCACATTTTACTGCTTGTTCTTTTAATCGTATAAAATACTGATGTATCGTTTCATCTTCCTGCTGTATCATATTGCGAAATAAATATGTTTCGTAACTTTTATTTACTTGTGGTTCGAAGTGTTTTTCTAACGCCGCGATGACATTCGGATATGTTTCATCTTCTTCGCGTTCAGGCTTAACATTTTCATATATTTCATACGTGCTATCTCCAACGTAGGTCAACAACATAGCTAGTTTTTGAGACTCATCGGTGACACCAATAGCGTGACACAAAAGTTCAAATCTTTGTTTATATTTCTTCCAGCGCGAACTGAGTGTAGACACATCTTCTGTGGAAAACTCTGGAAAGGTTGGCAGATTAAGATTTCGAACAGCCATCGCAAGTGCATAAAAATTTAAAATTACTTCACAGATAAGAATTAAATCTTGTCGAATTTAATCTTGTCGAATTTAATCTTTGTCTGTTATTCCCTTCTCCTCGTCGCCAGTTTAATATCGGGAAAATAGGTTAAATAAGAACACGTGTTTACAATATATCTCTGTTTATCTCTTTCTCTCTATTCACTATCATAACTCTCGTGTCATCAAAATCGTCCCTCTTCTTCTGCCCAAGTCCTCTCCATCGTCGATGTCTTTACGACATTACACGAACGATTTTTAAAATTATTTTTTCACCACTAAAGCACATGAGACTTGTAGTTTACAAAAATATTTTCATTTTTGATGAGACGCCGAATGAAAGCAGTTTAATCTCCGGCAACCAAAAACCCGCGATTTCCCGTAAATCCCGGGCTCGGCCCGTATAGTCGAATGTATACAAAGAAAGTACCCAGGGAGTAAACTCATTTCCCGAACGATTTTTAAAATTATTTTTTCACCACTAAAACCCATGACACTTGTAGTTTTCAAAAATATTTTCATTTTTGATGAGACGCCGAATGAAAGCAGTTTAATCGCCGGCAACCGAAAACCCGCGATATCCTGTAAATCCCTAATAGTCGAATGTATACAAAGAAAGGAAGCAAGGAGTAAACTCATTTCCCGAACGATTTTTAAAATTATTTTTTCACCACTAAAACTCATGAGACTTGCATTTTTCAAAAATATTTTCATTTTTGATGGGACGTCGAATGAAACCAGTTTAATCTCCGGAAACCGAAAACCCGCGATTTCCCGTAAATCCCGGGCTCGGTCCGTATAGTGGAATGTATACAAAGAAAGTACCCAGGGAGTAAACTCATTTCCCGAACGATTTTTGAAATTATTTTTTCACCACTAAAACCCATGAGACTTGTAGTTTTCAAAAATATTTTCATTTTTGATGAGACGCTGAATGAAACCAGTTTAATCTCCGGAAACCGAAAACCCGCGATTTCCCGTAAATCCCGGGCTCAGCCCGTATAGTGGAATGTATACAAAGAAAGTACCCAGGGAGTAAACTCATTTCCCGAACAATTTTTGAAAATTATTTTTCACCACTAAAACCCATGAGACTTGTAGTTTTAAAAAATATTTTCATTTTTGATGAGACGCCGAATGAAAGCAGTTTAATCGCCGGCAACCGAAAACCCGCGATTTCCCGTAAATCCCGTATAGTCGAAATGTATACAAAGAAAGTAAGCAGGGAGTAAACTCATTTCCCGAACGATTTTTAAAATTATTTTTTCACCACTAAAACCCATGAGACTTGTAGTTTTCAAAAATGTTTTCATTTTTGATGAGACGCCGAATGAAAGCAGTTTAATCGCCGGCAACCGAAAACCCGCGATTTCCCGTAAATCCCGTATAGTCGAATGTATACAAAGAAAGTAAGCAGGGAGTAAACTCATTTCCCGAACGATTTTTAAAATTATTTTTTCACCACTAAAACCCATGAGACTTGTAGTTTTCAAAAATATTTTCATTTTTGATGAGACGCCGAATGAAAGCAGTTTAATCTCCGGCAACCAAAACCCGCGATTTCCCGTAAATCCCGGGCTCGGCCCGTATAGTCGAATGTATACAAAGAAAGTACCCAGGGAGTAAACTCATTTCCCGAACGATTTTTAAAATTATTTTTTCACCACTAAAACCCATGACACTTGTAGTTTTCAAAAATATTTTCATTTTTGATGAGACGCCGAATGAAAGCAGTTTAATCGCCGGCAACCGAAAACCCGCGATATCCTGTAAATCCCTAATAGTCGAATGTATACAAAGAAAGTAAGCAAGGAGTAAACTCATTTCCCGAACGATTTTTAAAATTATTTTTTCACCACTAAAACTCATGAGACTTGCATTTTTCAAAAATATTTTCATTTTTGATGGGACGCCGAATGAAACCAGTTTAATCTCCGGAAACCGAAAACCCGCGATTTCCCGTAAATCCCGGGCTCGGTCCGTATAGTGGAATGTATACAAAGAAAGTACCCAGGGAGTAAACTCATTTCCCGAACGATTTTTAAAATTATTTTTTCACCACTAAAACCCATGAGACTTGTAGTTTTCAAAAATATTTTCATTTTTGATGAGACGCCGAATGAAACCAGTTTAATCTCCGGAAACCGAAAACCCGCGATTTCCCGTAAATCCCGGGCTCGGCCCGTATAGTGGAATGTATACAAAGAAAGTACCCAGGGAGTAAACTCATTTCCCGAACGATTTTTAAATTATTTTTCACCACTAAAACCCATGAGACTTGTAGTTTTCAAAAATGTTTTCATTTTTGATGAGACGCCGAATGAAAGCAGTTTAATCGCCGGCAACCGAAAACCCGCGATTTCCCGTAAATCCCGGCCCGTATAGTCGAATGTATACAAAGAAAGTAAGCAGGGAGTAAACTCATTTCCCGAACGATTTTTAAAATTATTTTTTCACCACTAAAACCCATGAGACTTGTAGTTTTCAAAAATGTTTTCATTTTTGATGAGACGCCGAATGAAAGCAGTTTAATCGCCGGCAACCGAAAACCCGCGATTTCCCGTAAATCCGGCTCGCCGTATAGTCGAATGTATACAAAGAAAGTAAGCCAGGGAGTAAACTCATTTCCCGAACGATTTTTAAAATTATTTTTTCACCACTAAAACCCATGAGACTTGTAGTTTTCAAAAATATTTTCATTTTTGATGAGACGCCGAATGAAACCAGTTTAATCTCCGGCAAACCGAAAACCCGCGATTTCCCGTAAATCCCGGCTCGGCCCGTATAGTCGAATGTATACAAAGAAAGTACCAGGGAGTAAACTCATTTCCCGAACGATTTTTAAAATTATTTTTTCACCACTAAAACCCATGAGACTTGTAGTTTTCAAAAAATATTTTCATTTTTGATGAGACGCCGAATGAAAGCAGTTTAATCGCCGGCAACCGAAAACCCGCGATTTCCCGTAAATCCCGTATAGTCGAATGTATACAAAGAAAGTAAGCAGGGAGTAAACTCATTTCCCGAACGATTTTTAAAATTATTTTTTCACCACTAAAACCCATGAGACTTGTAGTTTTCAAAAATATTTTCATTTTTGATGAGACGCCGAATGAAAGCAGTTTAATCGCCGGCAACCGAAAACCCGCGATTTCCCGTAAATCCCGTATAGTCGAATGTATACAAAGAAAGTAAGCAGGGAGTAAACTCATTTCCCGAACGATTTTTAAAATTATTTTTTCACCACTAAAACCCATGAGACTTGTAGTTTTCAAAAATATTTTCATTTTTGATGAGACGCCGAATGAAAGCAGTTTAATCGCCGGCAACCGAAAACCCGCGATTTCCCGTAAATCCCGGGCTCGGCCCGTATAGTCGAATGTATACAAAGAAAGTAAGCCAGGGAGTAAACTCATTTCCCGAACGATTTTTAAAATTATTTTTTCACCACTAAAACCCATGAGACTTGTAGTTTTCAAAAATATTTTCATTTTTGATGAGACGCCGAATGAAAGCAGTTTAATCGCCGGCAACCGAAAACCCGCGATTTCCCGTAAATCCCCGTATAGTCGAATGTATACAAAGAAAGTAAGCAGGGAGTAAACTCATTTCCCGAACGATTTTTAAAATTATTTTTTCACCACTAAAACCCATGAGACTTGTAGTTTTCAAAAATATTTTCATTTTTGATGAGACGCCGAATGAAACAGTTTAATCGCCGGCAACCGAAAACCCGCGATTTCCCGTAAATCCCCCGTATAGTCGAATGTATACAAAGAAAGTAAGCAGGGAGTAAACTCATTTCCCGAACGATTTTTAAAATTATTTTTTCACCACTAAAACCCATGAGACTTGTAGTTTTCAAAAATATTTTCATTTTTGATGAGACGCCGAATGAAAGCAGTTTAATCTCCGGCAACCGAAAACCCGCGATTTCCCGTAAATCCCGGCTCGGCCCGTATAGTCGAATGTATACAAAGAAAGTACCCAGGGAGTAAACTCATTTCCCGAACGATTTTTTAAAATTATTTTTCACCACTAAAACCCATGAGACTTGTAGTTTTCAAAAATATTTTCATTTTAGATGAGACGCCGAATGAAAGCAGTTTAATCGCCGGCAACCGAAAACCCGCGATTTCCCGTAAATCCCGTATAGTCGAATGTATACAAAGAAAGTAAGCAGGGAGTAAACTCATTTTCCGAACAATTTTTAAAATTATTTTTTCACCACTAAAACCCATGAGACTTGTAGTTTTCAAAAATATTTTCATTTTTGATGAGACGCCGAATGAAAACAGTTTAATCGCCGGCAACCGAAAACCCGCGATTTCCCGTAAATCCCCCGTATAGTTGAATGTATACAAAGAAAGTAAGCAGGGAGTAAACTCATTTCCCGAACGATTTTTAAAATTATTTTTTCACCACTAAAACCCATGAGACTTGTAGTTTTCAAAAATATTTTCATTTTTGATGAGACGCCGAATGAAAGCAGTTTAATCGCCGGCAACCGAAAACCCGCGATTTCCCGTAAATCCCGTATAGTCGAATGTATACAAAGAAAGTAAGCAGGGAGTAAACTCATTTCCCGAACGATTTTTAAAATTATTTTTTCACCACTAAAACCCATGAGACTTGTAGTTTTCAAAAATATTTTCATTTTTGATGAGACGCCGAATGAAAGCAGTTTAATCTCCGGCAACCGAAAACCCGCGATTTCCCGTAAATCCCGGGCTCGGCCCGTATAGTGGAATGTATACAAAGAAAGTAAGCAGGGAGTAAACTCATTTCCCGAACGATTTTTAAAATTATTTTTTCACCACTAAAACCCATGAGACTTGTAGTTTTCAAAAATATTTTCATTTTTGATGAGACGCCGAATGAAAGCAGTTTAATCGCCGGCAACCGAAAACCCGCGATTTCCCGTAAATCCGGCTCGCCGTATAGTCGAATGTATACAAAGAAAGTAACCAGGGAGTAAACTCATTTCCCGAACGATTTTTAAAATTATTTTTTCACCACTAAAACCCATGAGACTTGTAGTTTTCAAAAATATTTTCATTTTTGATGAGACGCCGAATGAAAGCAGTTTAATCGCCGGCAACCGAAAACCCGCGATTTCCCGTAAATCCCGGCCCGTATAGTCGAATGTATACAAAGAAAGTAAGCAGGGAGTAAACTCATTTCCCGAACGATTTTTAAAATTATTTTTTCACCACTAAAACCCATGAGACTTGTAGTTTTCAAAAATATTTTCATTTTTGATGAGACGCCGAATGAAAGCAGTTTAAACTCCGGCAACCAAAAACCCGCGATTTCCCGTAAATCCCGGGCTCGGCCCGTATAGTCGAATGTATACAAAGAAAGTACCCAGGGAGTAAACTCATTTCCCGAACGATTTTTTAAATTATTTTTTCCACCACTAAAACCCATGAGACTTGTAGTTTTCAAAAATATTTTCATTTTTGATGAGACGCCGAATGAAAGCAGTTTAATCGCCGGCAACCGAAAACCCGCGAATTTCCCGTAAATCCCCGTATAGTCGAATGTATACAAAGAAAGTAAGCAGGGAGTAAACTCATTTCCCGAACGATTTTTAAAATTATTTTTTCACCACTAAAACCCATGAGACTTGTAGTTTTCAAAAATATTTTCATTTTTGATGAGACGCCGAATGAAACAGTTTAATCGCCGGCAACCGAAAACCCGCGATTTCCCGTAAATCCCGGCTCGGCCGTATAGTGAATGTATACAAAGAAAGTAAGCAGGGAGTAAACTCATTTCCCGAACGATTTTTAAAATTATTTTTTCACCACTAAAACCCATGAGACTTGTAGTTTTCAAAAATATTTTCATTTTTGATGAGACGCCGAATGAAAGCAGTTTAAATCGCCGGCAACCGAAAACCCGCGATTTCCCGTAAATCCCGGCCCGTATAGTCGAATGTATACAAAGAAAGTACCAGGGAGTAAACTCATTTCCCGAACGATTTTTAAATTATTTTTTCACCACTAAAACCCATGAGACTTGTAGTTTTCAAAAATATTTTCATTTTTGATGAGACGCCGAATGAAAGCAGTTTAATCGCCGGCAACCGAAAACCCGCGATTTCCCGTAAATCCGGCCGCCGTATAGTCGAATGTATACAAAGAAAGTACCCAGGGAGTAAACTCATTTCCCGAACGATTTTTAAAATTATTTTTTCACCACTAAAACCCATGAGACTTGTAGTTTTCAAAAATATTTTCATTTTTGATGAGACGCCGAATGAAAGCAGTTTAATCGCCGGCAACCGAAAACCCGCGATTTCCCGTAAATCCCCCCGTATAGTCGAATGTATACAAAGAAAGTAAGCAGGGAGTAAACTCATTTCCCGAACGATTTTTAAAATTATTTTTTCACCACTAAAACCCATGAGACTTGTAGTTTTCAAAAATATTTTCATTTTTGATGAGACGCCGAATGAAAGCAGTTTAATCGCCGGCAACCGAAAACCCGCGATTTCCCGTAAATCCGGCCCCGTATAGTCGAATGTATACAAAGAAAGTAAGCAGGGAGTAAACTCATTTCCCGAACGATTTTTAAAATTATTTTTTCACCACTAAAACCCATGAGACTTGTAGTTTTCAAAAATATTTTCATTTTTGATGAGACGCCGAATGAAACCAGTTTAATCTCCGGCAACCGAAAACCCGCGATTTCCCGTAAATCCCGGCTCGGCCCGTATAGTGGAATGTATACAAAGAAAGTACCCAGGGAGTAAACTCATTTCCCGAACGATTTTTAAAATTATTTTTTCACCACTAAAACCCATGAGACTTGTAGTTTTCAAAAATATTTTCATTTTTGATGAGACGCCGAATGAAAGCAGTTTAATCGCCGGCAACCGAAAACCCGCGATTTCCCGTAAATCCCGGCCGCCGTATAGTCGAATGTATACAAAGAAAGTAAGCCAGGGAGTAAACTCATTTCCCGAACGATTTTTAAAATTATTTTTTCACCACTAAAACCCATGAGACTTGTAGTTTTCAAAAATGTTTTCATTTTTGATGAGACGCCGAATGAAAGCAGTTTAATCGCCGGCAACCGAAAACCCGCGATTTCCCGTAAATCCCGGCCCGTATAGTCGAATGTATACAAAGAAAGTACCAGGGAGTAAACTCATTTCCCGAACGATTTTTAAAATTATTTTTTCACCACTAAAACCCATGAGACTTGTAGTTTTCAAAAATATTTTCATTTTTGATGAGACGCCGAATGAAAGCAGTTTAATCGCCGGCAACCGAAAACCCGCGATTTCCCGTAAATCCCGGCCCGTATAGTCGAATGTATACAAAGAAAGTAACCAGGGAGTAAACTCATTTCCCGAACGATTTTTAAATTATTTTTTCACCACTAAAACCCATGAGACTTGTAGTTTTCAAAAATATTTTCATTTTTGATGAGACGCCGAATGAAAGCAGTTTAATCGCCGGCAACCGAAAACCCGCGATTTCCCGTAAATCCCGGCTCGGCCCGTATAGTCGAATGTATACAAAGAAAGTAAGCCAGGGAGTAAACTCATTTCCCGAACGATTTTTAAAATTATTTTTTCACCACTAAAACCCATGAGACTTGTAGTTTTCAAAAATATTTTCATTTTTGATGAGACGCCGAATGAAAGCAGTTTAATCGCCGGCAACCGAAAACCCGCGATTTCCCGTAAATCCGGCCCGTATAGTCGAATGTATACAAAGAAAGTAAGCAGGGAGTAAACTCATTTCCCGAACGATTTTTAAAATTATTTTTTCACCACTAAAACCCATGAGACTTGTAGTTTTCAAAAATATTTTCATTTTTGATGAGACGCCGAATGAAAGCAGTTTAATCGCCGGCAACCGAAAACCCGCGATTTCCCGTAAATCCCGTATAGTCGAATGTATACAAAGAAAGTAAGCAGGGAGTAAACTCATTTCCCGAACGATTTTTAAAATTATTTTTTCACCACTAAAACCCATGAGACTTGTAGTTTTTCAAAAATGTTTTCATTTTTGATGAGACGCCGAATGAAAGCAGTTTAATCGCCGGCAACCGAAAACCCGCGATTTCCCGTAAATCCCGGGCTCGGCCCGTATAGTCGAATGTATACAAAGAAAGTAAGCAGGGAGTAAACTCATTTCCCGAACGATTTTTAAAATTATTTTTTCACCACTAAAACCCATGAGACTTGTAGTTTTCAAAAATATTTTCATTTTTGATGAGACGCCGAATGAAAGCAGTTTAATCGCCGGCAACCGAAAACCCGCGATTTCCCGTAAATCCCCGTATAGTCGAATGTATACAAAGAAAGTAAGCAGGGAGTAAACTCATTTCCCGAACGATTTTTAAAATTATTTTTTCACCACTAAAACCCATGAGACTTGTAGTTTTCAAAAATATTTTCATTTTTGATGAGACGCCGAATGAAAGCAGTTTTAATCGCCGGCAACCGAAAACCCGCGATTTCCCGTAAATCCCCGTATAGTCGAATGTATACAAAGAAAGTAAGCAGGGAGTAAACTCATTTCCCGAACGATTTTTAAAATTATTTTTTCACCACTAAAACTCATGAGACTTGCAGTTTTTCAAAAATATTTTCATTTTTGATGAGACGCCGAATGAAACCAGTTTAATCTCCGGAAACCGAAAACCCGCGATTTTCCGTAAATCCCGGGCTCGGCCCGTATAGTGGAATGTATACAAAGAAAGTACCCAGGGAGTAAACTCATTTCCCGAACGATTTTTAAAATTATTTTTTCACCACTAAAACCCATGAGACTTGTAGTTTTCAAAAAATATTTTCATTTTTGATGAGACGCCGAATGAAAGCAGTTTAATCGCCGGCAACCGAAAACCCGCGATTTCCCGTAAATCCCGTATAGTCGAATGTATACAAAGAAAGTAAGCAGGGAGTAAACTCATTTCCCGAACGATTTTTAAAATTATTTTTTCACCACTAAAACCCATGAGACTTGTAGTTTTCAAAAAATATTTTCATTTTTGATGAGACGCCGAATGAAAGCAGTTTAATCGCCGGCAACCGAAAACCCGCGATTTCCCGTAAATCCGGGATCGGCCCGTATAGTCGAATGTATACAAAGAAAGTAAGCAGGCAGTAAACTCATTTCCCGAACGATTTTTAAAATTATTTTTTCACCACTAAAACCCATGAGACTTGTAGTTTTCAAAAATATTTTCATTTTTGATGAGACGCCGAATGAAAGCAGTTTAATCTCCGGCAACCGAAAACCCGCGATTTCCCGTAAATCCCGGGCTCGGCCCGTATAGTCGAATGTATACAAAGAAAGTACCCAGGGAGTAAACTCATTTCCCGAACGATTTTTTAAATTATTTTTTCACCACTAAAACCCATGAGACTTGTAGTTTTCAAAAATATTTTCATTTTTGATGAGACGCCGAATGAAAGCAGTTTAATCGCCGGCAACCGAAAACCCGCGATTTCCCGTAAATCCCGTATAGTCGAATGTATACAAAGAAAGTAAGCAGGGAGTAAACTCATTTCCCGAACGATTTTTAAAATTATTTTTTCACCACTAAAACCCATGAGACTTGTAGTTTTCAAAAATATTTTCATTTTTGATGAGACGCCGAATGAAAGCAGTTTAATCGCCGGCAACCGAAAACCCGCGATTTCCCGTAAATCCGGCCGGCCCGTATAGTCGAATGTATACAAAGAAAGTAAGCAGGGAGTAAACTCATTTCCCGAACGATTTTTAAAATTATTTTTTCACCACTAAAACCCATGAGACTTGTAGTTTTCAAAAATATTTTCATTTTTGATGAGACGCCGAATGAAAGCAGTTTAATCGCCGGCAACCGAAAACCCGCGATTTCCCGTAAATCCCGGCTCGGCCCGTATAGTCGAATGTATACAAAGAAAGTACCCAGGGAGTAAACTCATTTCCCGAACGATTTTTAAAATTATTTTTTCACCACTAAAACCCATGAGACTTGTAGTTTTCAAAAATATTTTCATTTTTGATGAGACGCCGAATGAAAGCAGTTTAATCGCCGGCAACCGAAAACCCGCGATTTCCCGTAAATCCGGCCGCCGTATAGTCGAATGTATACAAAGAAAGTACCAGGGAGTAAACTCATTTCCCGAACGATTTTTAAAATTATTTTTTCACCACTAAAACCCATGAGACTTGTAGTTTTCAAAAATATTTTCATTTTTGATGAGACGCCGAATGAAAGCAGTTTAATCGCCGGCAACCGAAAACCCGCGATTTCCCGTAAATCCCGTATAGTCGAATGTATACAAAGAAAGTAAGCAGGGAGTAAACTCATTTCCCGAACGATTTTTAAAATTATTTTTTCACCACTAAAACCCATGAGACTTGTAGTTTTCAAAAATATTTTCATTTTTGATGAGACGCCGAATGAAAGCAGTTTAATCGCCGGCAACCGAAAACCCGCGATTTCCCGTAAATCCCCGTATAGTCGAATGTATACAAAGAAAGTAAGCAGGGAGTAAACTCATTTCCCGAACGATTTTTAAAATTATTTTTTCACCACTAAAACTCATGAGACTTGCAGTTTTCAAAAATATTTTCATTTTTGATGAGACGCCGAATGAAACCAGTTTAATCTCCGGCAAACCGAAAACCCGCGATTTTCCCGTAAATCCGGGCTCGGCCGTATAGTCGAATGTATACAAAGAAAGTACCCAGGGAGTAAACTCATTTCCCGAACGATTTTTAAAATTATTTTTTCACCACTAAAACCCATGAGACTTGTAGTTTTCAAAAATATTTTCATTTTTGATGAGACGCCGAATGAAAGCAGTTTAATCGCCGGCAACCGAAAACCCGCGATTTCCCGTAAATCCCGGCTCGGCCGTATAGTCGAATGTATACAAAGAAAGTACCCAGGGAGTAAACTCATTTCCCGAACGATTTTTAAAATTATTTTTTCACCACTAAAACCCATGAGACTTGTAGTTTTCAAAAATGTTTTCATTTTTGATGAGACGCCGAATGAAAGCAGTTTAATCGCCGGCAACCGAAAACCCGCGATTTCCCGTAAATCCCCGTATAGTCGAATGTATACAAAGAAAGTAAGCAGGGAGTAAACTCATTTCCCGAACGATTTTTAAAATTATTTTTTCACCACTAAAACCCATGAGACTTGTAGTTTTCAAAAATATTTTCATTTTTGATGAGACGCCGAATGAAAGCAGTTTAATCGCCGGCAACCGAAAACCCGCGATTTCCCGTAAATCCGGCCCCGTATAGTCGAATGTATACAAAGAAAGTAAGCAGGGAGTAAACTCATTTCCCGAACGATTTTTAAAATTATTTTTTCACCACTAAAACCCATGAGACTTGTAGTTTTCAAAAATATTTTCATTTTTGATGAGACGCCGAATGAAAGCAGTTTAATCGCCGGCAACCGAAAACCCGCGATTTCCCGTAAATCCCGGCTCGGCCCGTATAGTCGAATGTATACAAAGAAAGTACCAGGGAGTAAACTCATTTCCCGAACGATTTTTAAAATTATTTTTTCACCACTAAAACCCATGAGACTTGTAGTTTTCAAAAATATTTTCATTTTTGATGAGACGCCGAATGAAAGCAGTTTAATCGCCGGCAACCGAAAACCCGCGATTTCCCGTAAATCCCGGCCGTATAGTCGAATGTATACAAAGAAAGTAAGCAGGGAGTAAACTCATTTCCCGAACGATTTTTAAAATTATTTTTTCACCACTAAAACCCATGAGACTTGTAGTTTTCAAAAATATTTTCATTTTTGATGAGACGCCGAATGAAAGCAGTTTAATCGCCGGCAACCGAAAACCCGCGATTTCCCGTAAATCCCTCCCGTATAGTCGAATGTATACAAAGAAAGTAAGCAGGGAGTAAACTCATTTCCCGAACGATTTTTAAAATTATTTTTTCACCACTAAAACCCATGAGACTTGTAGTTTTCAAAAATGTTTTCATTTTTGATGAGACGCCGAATGAAAGCAGTTTAATCGCCGGCAACCGAAAACCCGCGATTTCCCGTAAATCCCGGGCTCGGCCCGTATAGTCGAATGTATACAAAGAAAGTAAGCAGGGAGTAAACTCATTTCCCGAACGATTTTTAAAATTATTTTTTCACCACTAAAACCCATGAGACTTGTAGTTTTCAAAAATATTTTCATTTTTGATGAGACGCCGAATGAAAGCAGTTTAATCGCCGGCAACCGAAAACCCGCGATTTCCCGTAAATCCCGTATAGTCGAATGTATACAAAGAAAGTAAGCAGGGAGTAAACTCATTTCCCGAACGATTTTTAAAATTATTTTTTCACCACTAAAACCCATGAGACTTGTAGTTTTCAAAAATATTTTCATTTTTGATGAGACGCCGAATGAAAGCAGTTTAATCGCCGGCAACCGAAAACCCGCGATTTCCCGTAAATCCCGGCCGCCGTATAGTCGAATGTATACAAAGAAAGTAAGCAGGGAGTAAACTCATTTCCCGAACGATTTTTAAAATTATTTTTTCACCACTAAACCCATGAGACTTGTAGTTTTCAAAAATATTTTCATTTTTGATGAGACGCCGAATGAAACCAGTTTAATCGCCGGCAACCGAAAACCCGCGATTTCCCGTAAATCCCGGGCTCGGCCCGTATAGTGGAATGTATACAAAGAAAGTACCCAGGGAGTAAACTCATTTCCCGAACGATTTTTAAAATTATTTTTTCACCACTAAAACCCATGAGACTTGTAGTTTTCAAAAATGTTTTCATTTTTGATGAGACGCCGAATGAAAGCAGTTTAATCGCCGGCAACCGAAAACCCGCGATTTCCCGTAAATCCGGTATAGTCGAATGTATACAAAGAAAGTAAGCAGGGAGTAAACTCATTTCCCGAACGATTTTTAAAATTATTTTTTCACCACTAAAACCCATGAGACTTGTAGTTTTCAAAAATATTTTCATTTTTGATGAGACGCCGAATGAAAGCAGTTTAATCGCCGGCAACCGAAAACCCGCGATTTCCCGTAAATCCCGGCTCGGCCCGTATAGTCGAATGTATACAAAGAAAGTACGCCAGGGAGTAAACTCATTTCCCGAACGATTTTTAAATTATTTTTTCACCACTAAAACCCATGAGACTTGTAGTTTTCAAAAATGTTTTCATTTTTGATGAGACGCCCGAATGAAAGCAGTTTAATCGCCGGCAACCGAAAACCCGCGATTTCCCGTAAATCCCCCGTATAGTCGAATGTATACAAAGAAAGTAAGCAGGGAGTAAACTCATTTCCCGAACGATTTTTTAAAATTATTTTTTCACCACTAAAACCCATGAGACTTGTAGTTTTCAAAAATATTTTCATTTTTGATGAGACGCCGAATGAAACCAGTTTAATCTCCGGAAACCGAAAACCCGCGATTTCCCGTAAATCCCGGCTCGGCCCGTATAGTGGAATGTATACAAAGAAAGTACCCAGGGAGTAAACTCATTTCCCGAACGATTTTTAAAATTATTTTTTCACCACTAAAACCCATGAGACTTGTAGTTTTCAAAAATATTTTCATTTTTGATGAGACGCCGAATGAAAAGCAGTTTAATCGCCGGCAACCGAAAACCCGCGATTTCCCGTAAATCCCCCCGTATAGTCGAATGTATACAAAGAAAGTAAGCAGGGAGTAAACTCATTTCCCGAACGATTTTTAAAATTATTTTTTCACCACTAAAACCCATGAGACTTGTAGTTTTCAAAAATATTTTCATTTTTGATGAGACGCCGAATGAAAGCAGTTTAATCGCCGGCAACCGAAAACCCCGGATTTCCCGTAAATCCCGGGCTCGCACCGTATAGTGGAATGTATACAAAGAAAGTACCCAGGGAGTAAACTCATTTCCCGGAACGATTTTTAAAATTATTTTTTTCACCACTAAAACCCATGAGACTTGTAGTTTTCAAAATATTTTCCATTTTTGATGAGACGCCCGAATGAAACCAGTTTTAATCTCCGGAACCGAAAACCCGCGATTTCCCGTAAATCCCGGGCTCGGCCGTATAGTGGAATGTATACAAAGAAAGTACCCAGGGAGTAAACTCATTTCCCGAACGATTTTTAAAATTATTTTTTCACCACTAAAAAACCCATGAGACTTGTAGTTTTCAAAAAAATATTTTCATTTTTGATGAGACGCCCGAATGAAAGCAGTTTAATCGCCGGCAAACCGAAAACCCGCATTTCCCGTAAATCCCGGCTCGGCCCGTATAGTGGAATGTATACAAAGAAAGTACCCAGGGAGTAAACTCATTTCCCGAACGATTTTAAAATTATTTTTTCACCACTAAAACCCATGAGACTTGTAGTTTTCAAAAATGTTTTCATTTTTTGATGAAGACGCCGAATGAAAGCAGTTTAATCGCCGGCAACGAAAACCCGCGATTTCCCGTAAATCCCGGGCTCGGCCCGTTATAGTGGAATGTATACAAAGAAAGTACCAGGGAGTAAACTCATTTCCGAACGATTTTTAAAATTATTTTTTCACCACTAAAACCCATGAGACTTGTAGTTTTCAAAAATGTTTTCATTTTTGATGAGACGCCGAATGAAAGCCAGTTTTAATCGCCGGCAACCGAAACCCGCGATTTCCCGTAAATCCCGGGCTCGGCCCGTATAGTCGAATGTATACAAAGAAAGTAACCCAGGGAGTAAACTCATTTCCCGAACGATTTTTAAAATTATTTTTTCACCACTAAAACCCATGAGACTTGTAGTTTTCAAAAATGTTTTCATTTTTGATGAGACGCCGAATGAAAGCAGTTTAATCGCCGGCAACCGAAAACCCGCGATTTCCCGTAAATCCGGGCTCGGCCCGTATAGTGGAATGTATACAAAGAAAGTACCAGGGAGTAAACTCATTTCCCGAACGATTTTTAAAATTATTTTTTCACCACTAAAACCCATGAGACTTGTAGTTTTCAAAAATGTTTTCATTTTTGATGAGACGCCGAATGAAAGCAGTTTAATCGCCGGCAACCGAAAACCCGCGATTTCCCGTAAATCCCGGCTCGGCCCGTATAGTCGAATGTATACAAAGAAAGTAACCCAGGGAGTAAACTCATTTCCCGAACGATTTTTAAAAATTATTTTTTCACCACTAAAACCCATGAGACTTGTAGTTTTCAAAAATATTTTCATTTTTGATGAGACGCCGAATGAAAGCAGTTTAATCGCCGGCAACCGAAAACCCGCGATTTCCCGTAAATCCCGGGCTCGGCCCGTATAGTGGAATGTATACAAAGAAAGTACCCAGGGAGTAAACTCATTTCCCGAACGATTTTTAAAATTATTTTTTCACCACTAAAACCCATGAGACTTGTAGTTTTCAAAAATGTTTTCATTTTTGATGAGACGCCGAATGAAAGCAGTTTAATCGCCGGCAACCGAAAACCCGCGATTTCCCGTAAATCCCGGCTCGGCCCGTATAGTGGAATGTATACAAAGAAAGTACCAGGGAGTAAACTCATTTCCCGAACGATTTTTAAAATTATTTTTTCACCACTAAAACCCATGAGACTTGTAGTTTTCAAAAATATTTTCATTTTTGATGAGACGCCGAATGAAAGCAGTTTAATCGCCGGCAACCGAAAACCCGCGATTTCCCGTAAATCCCGGGCTCGGCCCGTATAGTGGAATGTATACAAAGAAAGTACCAAGGGAGTAAACTCATTTCCCGAACGATTTTTAAAATTATTTTTTCACCACTAAAACCCATGAGACTTGTAGTTTTCAAAAATATTTTCATTTTTGATGAGACGCCGAATGAAAGCAGTTTAATCGCCGGCAACCGAAAACCCGCGATTTCCCGTAAATCCCGGCTCGGCCCGTATAGTGGAATGTATACAAAGAAAGTACCCAGGGAGTAAACTCATTTCCCGAACGATTTTTAAAATTATTTTTTCACCACTAAAACCCATGAGACTTGTAGTTTTCAAAAATATTTTCATTTTTGATGAGACGCCGAATGAAAGCAGTTTAATCGCCGGCAACCGAAAACCCGCGATTTCCCGTAAATCCCGTATAGTCGAATGTATACAAAGAAAGTAAGCAGGGAGTAAACTCATTTCCCGAACGATTTTTAAAATTATTTTTTCACCACTAAAACCATGAGACTTGTAGTTTTCAAAAATATTTTCATTTTTGATGAGACGCCGAATGAAAGCAGTTTAATCGCCGGCAACCGAAAACCCGCGATTTCCCGTAAATCCCCCCGTATAGTCGAATGTATACAAAGAAAGTAAGCAGGGAGTAAACTCATTTCCCGAACGATTTTTAAAATTATTTTTTCACCACTAAAACCCATGAGACTTGTAGTTTTCAAAAATATTTTCATTTTTGATGAGACGCCGAATGAAAGCAGTTTAATCGCCGGCAACCGAAAACCCGCGATTTCCCGTAAATCCCCGTATAGTCGAATGTATACAAAGAAAGTAAGCCAGGGAGTAAACTCATTTCCCGAACGATTTTTAAAATTATTTTTTCACCACTAAAACCCATGAGACTTGTAGTTTTCAAAAATATTTTCATTTTTGATGAGACGCCGAATGAAACCAGTTTAATCGCCGGCAACCGAAAACCCGCGATTTCCCGTAAATCCGGCTCGGCCCGTATAGTCGAATGTATACAAAGAAAGTACCCAGGGAGTAAACTCATTTCCCGAACGATTTTTAAAATTATTTTTTCACCACTAAAACCCATGAGACTTGTAGTTTTCAAAAATATTTTCATTTTTGATGAGACGCCGAATGAAAGCAGTTTAATCGCCGGCAACCGAAAACCCGCGATTTCCCGTAAATCCCGGCCGTATAGTCGAATGTATACAAAGAAAGTACCCAGGGAGTAAACTCATTTCCCGAACGATTTTTAAAATTATTTTTTCACCACTAAAACCCATGAGACTTGTAGTTTTCAAAAATGTTTTCATTTTTGATGAGACGCCGAATGAAGCCAGTTTAATCTCCGGAAACCGAAAACCCGCGATTTCCCGTAAATCCCGGCTCGGCCCGTATAGTGGAATGTATACAAAGAAAGTACCCAGGGAGTAAACTCATTTCCCGAACGATTTTTAAAATTATTTTTTCACCACTAAAACCCATGAGACTTGTAGTTTTCAAAAATATTTTCATTTTTGATGAGACGCCGAATGAAAGCAGTTTAATCGCCGGCAACCGAAAACCCGCGATTTCCCGTAAATCCCGGCTCGGCCCGTATAGTGGAATGTATACAAAGAAAGTACCCAGGGAGTAAACTCATTTCCCGAACGATTTTTAAAATTATTTTTTCACCACTAAAACCCATGAGACTTGTAGTTTTCAAAAATATTTTCATTTTTGATGAGACGCCGAATGAAAGCAGTTTAATCTCCGGCAACCGAAAACCCGCGATTTCCCGTAAATCCCGGCTCGGCCCGTATAGTGGAATGTATACAAAGAAAGTACCCAGGGAGTAAACTCATTTCCCGAACGATTTTTAAAATTATTTTTTCACCACTAAAACCCATGAGACTTGTAGTTTTCAAAAATATTTTCATTTTTGATGAGACGCCGAATGAAAGCAGTTTAATCGCCGGCAACCGAAAACCCGCGATTTCCCGTAAATCCCGGCTCGGCCCGTATAGTGGAATGTATACAAAGAAAGTACCCAGGGAGTAAACTCATTTCCCGAACGATTTTTAAAATTATTTTTTCACCACTAAAACCCATGAGACTTGTAGTTTTCAAAAATATTTTCATTTTTGATGAGACGCCGAATGAAACCAGTTTAATCTCCGGCAACCGAAAACCCGCGATTTCCCGTAAATCCCGGGCTCGGCCCGTATAGTGGAATGTATACAAAGAAAGTACCCAGGGAGTAAACTCATTTCCCGAACGATTTTTAAAATTATTTTTTCACCACTAAAACCCATGAGACTTGTAGTTTTCAAAAATGTTTTCATTTTTGATGAGACGCCGAATGAAAGCAGTTTAATCGCCGGCAACCGAAAACCCGCGATTTCCCGTAAATCCCGGCTCGGCCCGTATAGTCGAATGTATACAAAGAAAGTACCAGGGAGTAAACTCATTTCCCGAACGATTTTTAAAATTATTTTTTCACCACTAAAACCCATGAGACTTGTAGTTTTCAAAAATATTTTCATTTTTGATGAGACGCCGAATGAAAGCAGTTTAATCGCCGGCAACCGAAAACCCGCGATTTCCCGTAAATCCCGGGCTCGGCCCGTATAGTGGAATGTATACAAAGAAAGTACCCAGGGAGTAAACTCATTTCCCGAACGATTTTTAAAATTATTTTTTCACCACTAAAACCCATGAGACTTGTAGTTTTCAAAAATGTTTTCATTTTTGATGAGACGCCGAATGAAAGCAGTTTAATCGCCGGCAACCGAAAACCCGCGATTTCCCGTAAATCCCGGCTCGGCCCGTATAGTCGAATGTATACAAAGAAAGTACCCAGGGAGTAAACTCATTTCCCGAACGATTTTTAAAATTATTTTTTCACCACTAAAACCCATGAGACTTGTAGTTTTCAAAAATATTTTCATTTTTGATGAGACGCCGAATGAAAGCAGTTTAATCGCCGGCAACCGAAAACCCGCGATTTCCCGTAAATCCCGGCTCGGCCCGTATAGTCGAATGTATACAAAGAAAGTACCAGGGAGTAAACTCATTTCCCGAACGATTTTTAAAATTATTTTTTCACCACTAAAACCCATGAGACTTGTAGTTTTCAAAAATATTTTCATTTTTGATGAGACGCCGAATGAAAGCAGTTTAATCTCCGGCAACCGAAAACCCGCGATTTCCCGTAAATCCCGGGCTCGGCCCGTATAGTGGAATGTATACAAAGAAAGTACCCAGGGAGTAAACTCATTTCCCGAACGATTTTTAAAATTATTTTTTCACCACTAAAACCCATGAGACTTGTAGTTTTCAAAAATATTTTCATTTTTGATGAGACGCCGAATGAAAGCAGTTTAATCGCCGGCAACCGAAAACCCGCGATTTCCCGTAAATCCCGGCTCGGCCCGTATAGTGGAATGTATACAAAGAAAGTACCCAGGGAGTAAACTCATTTCCCGAACGATTTTTAAAATTATTTTTTCACCACTAAAACCCATGAGACTTGTAGTTTTCAAAAATATTTTCATTTTTGATGAGACGCCGAATGAAAGCAGTTTAATCGCCGGCAACCGAAAACCCGCGATTTCCCGTAAATCCGGCTCGCCGTATAGTCGAATGTATACAAAGAAAGTACCCAGGGAGTAAACTCATTTCCCGAACGATTTTTAAAATTATTTTTTCACCACTAAAACCCATGAGACTTGTAGTTTTCAAAAATATTTTCATTTTTGATGAGACGCCGAATGAAAGCAGTTTAATCTCCGGCAACCGAAAACCCGCGATTTCCCGTAAATCCCGGCTCGGCCCGTATAGTGGAATGTATACAAAGAAAGTACCCAGGGAGTAAACTCATTTCCCGAACGATTTTTAAAATTATTTTTTCACCACTAAAACCCATGAGACTTGTAGTTTTCAAAAATATTTTCATTTTTGATGAGACGCCGAATGAAAGCAGTTTAATCGCCGGCAACCGAAAACCCGCGATTTCCCGTAAATCCCGGCTCGGCCCGTATAGTGGAATGTATACAAAGAAAGTACCCAGGGAGTAAACTCATTTCCCGAACGATTTTTAAAATTATTTTTTCACCACTAAAACCCATGAGACTTGTAGTTTTCAAAAATGTTTTCATTTTTGATGAGACGCCGAATGAAAGCAGTTTAATCGCCGGCAACCGAAAACCCGCGATTTCCCGTAAATCCGGCTCGGCCGTATAGTCGAATGTATACAAAGAAAGTAAGCAGGGAGTAAACTCATTTCCCGAACGATTTTTAAAATTATTTTTTCACCACTAAAACCCATGAGACTTGTAGTTTTCAAAAATATTTTCATTTTTGATGAGACGCCGAATGAAAGCAGTTTAATCGCCGGCAACCGAAAACCCGCGATTTCCCGTAAATCCCGGGCTCGGCCCGTATAGTGGAATGTATACAAAGAAAGTACCCAGGGAGTAAACTCATTTCCCGAACGATTTTTAAAATTATTTTTTCACCACTAAAACCCATGAGACTTGTAGTTTTCAAAAATGTTTTCATTTTTGATGAGACGCCGAATGAAAGCAGTTTAATCGCCGGCAACCGAAAACCCGCGATTTCCCGTAAATCCCGGCTCGGCCCGTATAGTGGAATGTATACAAAGAAAGTACCCAGGGAGTAAACTCATTTCCCGAACGATTTTTAAAATTATTTTTTCACCACTAAAACCCATGAGACTTGTAGTTTTCAAAAATGTTTTCATTTTTGATGAGACGCCGAATGAAAGCAGTTTAATCGCCGGCAACCGAAAACCCGCGATTTCCCGTAAATCCCGTATAGTCGAATGTATACAAAGAAAGTAAGCAGGGAGTAAACTCATTTCCCGAACGATTTTTAAAATTATTTTTTCACCACTAAAACCCATGAGACTTGTAGTTTTCAAAAATATTTTCATTTTTGATGAGACGCCGAATGAAACCAGTTTAATCTCCGGAAACCGAAAACCCGCGATTTCCCGTAAATCCCGGGCTCGGCCCGTATAGTGGAATGTATACAAAGAAAGTACCCAGGGAGTAAACTCATTTCCCGAACGATTTTTAAAATTATTTTTTCACCACTAAAACCCATGAGACTTGTAGTTTTCAAAAATGTTTTCATTTTTGATGAGACGCCGAATGAAAGCAGTTTAATCGCCGGCAACCGAAAACCCGCGATTTCCCGTAAATCCCGGCCCGTATAGTCGAATGTATACAAAGAAAGTAAGCAGGGAGTAAACTCATTTCCCGAACGATTTTTAAAATTATTTTTTCACCACTAAAACCCATGAGACTTGTAGTTTTCAAAAATATTTTCATTTTTGATGAGACGCCGAATGAAAGCAGTTTAATCTCCGGCAACCGAAAACCCGCGATTTCCCGTAAATCCCGGGCTCGGCCCGTATAGTGGAATGTATACAAAGAAAGTACCCAGGGAGTAAACTCATTTCCCGAACGATTTTTAAAATTATTTTTTCACCACTAAAACCCATGAGACTTGTAGTTTTCAAAAATATTTTCATTTTTGATGAGACGCCGAATGAAACCAGTTTAATCTCCGGCAACCGAAAACCCGCGATTTCCCGTAAATCCCGGGCTCGGCCCGTATAGTGGAATGTATACAAAGAAAGTACCCAGGGAGTAAACTCATTTCCCGAACGATTTTTAAAATTATTTTTTCACCACTAAAACCCATGAGACTTGTAGTTTTCAAAAATATTTTCATTTTTGATGAGACGCCGAATGAAACCAGTTTAATCTCCGGCAACCGAAAACCCGCGATTTCCCGTAAATCCCGGGCTCGGCCCGTATAGTGGAATGTATACAAAGAAAGTACCCAGGGAGTAAACTCATTTCCCGAACGATTTTTAAAATTATTTTTTCACCACTAAAACCCATGAGACTTGTAGTTTTCAAAAATATTTTCATTTTTGATGAGACGCCGAATGAAACCAGTTTAATCTCCGGCAACCGAAAACCCGCGATTTCCCGTAAATCCCGGGCTCGGCCCGTATAGTGGAATGTATACAAAGAAAGTACCCAGGGAGTAAACTCATTTCCCGAACGATTTTTAAAATTATTTTTTCACCACTAAAACCCATGAGACTTGTAGTTTTCAAAAATATTTTCATTTTTGATGAGACGCCGAATGAAAGCAGTTTAATCGCCGGCAACCGAAAACCCGCGATTTCCCGTAAATCCCGGCTCGGCCCGTATAGTCGAATGTATACAAAGAAAGTACCCAGGGAGTAAACTCATTTCCCGAACGATTTTTAAAATTATTTTTTCACCACTAAAACCCATGAGACTTGTAGTTTTCAAAAATATTTTCATTTTTGATGAGACGCCGAATGAAAGCAGTTTAATCGCCGGCAACCGAAAACCCGCGATTTCCCGTAAATCCCGGCTCGGCCCGTATAGTGGAATGTATACAAAGAAAGTACCCAGGGAGTAAACTCATTTCCCGAACGATTTTTAAAATTATTTTTTCACCACTAAAACCCATGAGACTTGTAGTTTTCAAAAATGTTTTCATTTTTGATGAGACGCCGAATGAAAGCAGTTTAATCGCCGGCAACCGAAAACCCGCGATTTCCCGTAAATCCCGGCTCGGCCCGTATAGTGGAATGTATACAAAGAAAGTACCAGGGAGTAAACTCATTTCCCGAACGATTTTTAAAATTATTTTTTCACCACTAAAACCCATGAGACTTGTAGTTTTCAAAAATATTTTCATTTTTGATGAGACGCCGAATGAAAGCAGTTTAATCGCCGGCAACCGAAAACCCGCGATTTCCCGTAAATCCCGTATAGTCGAATGTATACAAAGAAAGTAAGCAGGGAGTAAACTCATTTCCCGAACGATTTTTAAAATTATTTTTTCACCACTAAAACTCATGAGACTTGCAGTTTTCAAAAATATTTTCATTTTTGATGAGACGCCGAATGAAAGCCAGTTTAATCTCCGGCAACCGAAAACCCGCGATTTCCCGTAAATCCCGGCTCGGCCCGTTTAGTGGAATGTATACAAAGAAAGTACCCAGGGAGTAAACTCATTTCCCGAACGATTTTTAAAATTATTTTTTCACCACTAAAACCCATGAGACTTGTAGTTTTCAAAAATGTTTTCATTTTTGATGAGACGCCGAATGAAAGCAGTTTAATCGCCGGCAACCGAAAACCCGCGATTTCCCGTAAATCCCGGCTCGGCCGTATAGTCGAATGTATACAAAGAAAGTACCCAGGGAGTAAACTCATTTCCCGAACGATTTTTAAAATTATTTTTTCACCACTAAAACCCATGAGACTTGTAGTTTTCAAAAATATTTTCATTTTTGATGAGACGCCGAATGAAAGCAGTTTAATCGCCGGCAACCGAAAACCCGCGATTTCCCGTAAATCCCGGCTCGGCCCGTATAGTGGAATGTATACAAAGAAAGTACCCAGGGAGTAAACTCATTTCCCGAACGATTTTTAAAATTATTTTTTCACCACTAAAACCCATGAGACTTGTAGTTTTCAAAAATGTTTTCATTTTTGATGAGACGCCGAATGAAAGCAGTTTAATCGCCGGCAACCGAAAACCCGCGATTTCCCGTAAATCCCGGCTCGGCCCGTATAGTCGAATGTATACAAAGAAAGTACCCAGGGAGTAAACTCATTTCCCGAACGATTTTTAAAATTATTTTTTCACCACTAAAACCCATGAGACTTGTAGTTTTCAAAATATTTTCATTTTTGATGAGACGCCGAATGAAAGCAGTTTAATCGCCGGCAACCGAAAACCCGCGATTTCCCGTAAATCCCGGGCTCGGCCCGTATAGTGGAATGTATACAAAGAAAGTACCCAGGGAGTAAACTCATTTCCCGAACGATTTTTTAAATTTATTTTTTCACCACTAAAACCCATGAGACTTGTAGTTTTCAAAAATATTTTCATTTTTGATGAGACGCCGAATGAAACCAGTTTAATCGCCGGCAACCGAAAACCCGCGATTTTCCCGTAAATCCGGCGGCCGTATAGTCGAATGTATACAAAGAAAGTAAGCAGGGAGTAAACTCATTTCCGAACGATTTTTTAAAATTATTTTTCACCACTAAAACCCATGAGACTTGTAGTTTTCAAAAATGTTTTCATTTTTGATGAGACGCCGAATGAAACCAGTTTAATCGCCGGAAACGAAAACCCGCGATTTCCCGTAAATCCCGGGCTCGGCCCGTTTAGTGGAATGTATACAAAGAAAGTACCCAGGGAGTAAACTCATTTCCCGAACGATTTTTAAAATTATTTTTTCACCACTAAAACCCATGAGACTTGTAGTTTTCAAAAATATTTTCATTTTTGATGAGACGCCGAATGAAACCAGTTTAATCTCCGGCAACCGAAAACCCGCGATTCCCGTAAATCCCGGGCTCGGCCCGTTTAGTGGAATGTATACAAAGAAAGTACCCAGGCGAGTAAACTCATTTCCCGAACGATTTTTAAATTATTTTTTCACCACTAAAACCCATGAGACTAGTAGTTTTTCAAAATGTTTTCATTTTTGATGAGGACGACCGAATGAAAGCAGTTTAATCGCGGCCCAAAAAAAAAAACCGAAAAACCGCGATTTTCCCGTTAATCCCGGATCGGCCCGTATAGTGGAATGTATACAAAAAAGTAACCCAGGGAATAAACTCATTTCTCGACGATTTTTACACTTATTTTTCACCACTAAAACCCTGAGACTGTAGTTTTCA
>JASGCC010001275.1:0-39804 GCA_030067915.1 Hydractinia echinata | reverse complement strand
TTACTTTCTTTGTATACATTCGACTATACGGGCCGATCCGGGATTTACGGGAAATCGCGGGTTTTCGGTTGCCGGCGATTAAACTGCTTTCATTCGGCGTCTCATCAAAAATGAAAATATTTTTGAAAACTACAAGTCTCATGGGTTTTAGTGGTGAAAAAATAATTTAAAAATCGTTCGGGAAATGAGTTTACTCCCTGCTTACTTTCTTTGTATACATTCGACTATACGGGATTTACGGGAAATCGCGGGTTTTCGGTTGCCGGCGATTAAACTGCTTTCATTCGGCGTCTCATCAAAAATGAAAATATTTTTGAAAACTACAAGTCTCATGGGTTTTAGTGGTGAAAAAATAATTTTAAAAATCGTTCGGGAAATGAGTTTACTCCCTGCTTACTTTCTTTGTATACATTCGACTATACGGGATTTACGGGAAATCGCGGGTTTTCGGTTGCCGGCGATTAAACTGCTTTCATTCGGCGTCTCAAAAAATGAAAATATTTTTGAAAACTACAAGTCTCATGGGTTTTAGTGGTGAAAAAATAATTTTAAAAATCGTTCGGGAAATGAGTTTACTCCCTGCTTACTTTCTTTGTATACATTCGACTATACGGGATTTTACGGGAAATCGCGGGTTTTCGGTTGCCGGCGATTAAACTGCTTTCATTCGGCGTCTCATCAAAAATGAAAATATTTTTGAAAACTACAAGTCTCATGGGTTTTAGTGGTGAAAAAATAATTTTAAAAATCGTTCGGGAAATGAGTTTACTCCCTGCTTACTTTCTTTGTATACATTCGACTATACGGGCCGAGCCGGGATTTACGGGAAATCGCGGGTTTTCGGTTGCCGGCGATTAAACTGCTTTCATTCGGCGTCTCATCAAAAATGAAAATATTTTTGAAAACTACAAGTCTCATGGGTTTTAGTGGTGAAAAAATAATTTTAAAAATCGTTCGGGAAATGAGTTTACTCCCTGCTTACTTTCTTTGTATACATTCGACTATACGGGATTTACGGGAAATCGCGGGTTTTCGGTTGCCGGCGATTAAACTGCTTTCATTCGGCGTCTCATCAAAAATGAAAATATTTTTAAAACTACAAGTCTCATGGGTTTTAGTGGTGAAAAAATAATTTTAAAAATCGTTCGGGAAATGAGTTTACTCCCTGCTTACTTTCTTTGTATACATTCGACTATACGGGCCGATCCGGGATTACGGGAAATCGCGGGTTTTCGGTTGCCGGCGATTAAACTGCTTTCATTCGGCGTCTCATCAAAATGAAAATATTTTTGAAAACTACAAGTCTCATGGGTTTTAGTGGTGAAAAAATAATTTTAAAAATCGTTCGGGAAATGAGTTTACTCCCTGCTTACTTTCTTTGTATACATTCGACTATACGGATTTACGGGAAATCGCGGGTTTTCGGTTGCCGGCGATTAAACTGCTTTCATTCGGCGTCTCATCAAAAATGAAAATATTTTTGAAAACTACAAGTCTCATGGGTTTTAGTGGTGAAAAAATAATTTTAAAAATCGTTAGGGAAATGAGTTTACTCCCTGCTTACTTCCTTTGTATACATTCGACTCTACGGGCCGAGTCCGGGATTTACGGGAAATCGCGGGTTTTCGGTTGCCGGCGATTAAACTGCTTTCATTCGGCGTCTCATCAAAAATGAAAATATTTTTGAAAACTACAAGTCTCATGGGTTTTAGTGGTGAAAAAATAATTTTAAAAATCGTTCGGGAAATGAGTTTACTCCTGCTTACTTTCTTTGTATACATTCGACTATACGGGATTTACGGGAAATCGCGGGTTTTCGGTTGCCGGCGATTAAACTGCTTTCATTCGGCGTCTCATCAAAAATGAAAATATTTTTGAAAACTACAAGTCTCATGGGTTTTAGTGGTGAAAAAATAATTTTAAAAATCGTTCGGGAAATGAGTTTACTCCTGCTTACTTTCTTTGTATACATTCGACTATACGGGGATTTTACGGGAAATCGCGGGTTTTCGGTTGCCGGCGATTAAACTGCTTTCATTCGGCGTCTCATCAAAAATGAAAAATTTTTGAAAACTACAAGTCTCATGGGTTTTAGTGGTGAAAAAATAATTTTAAAAATCGTTCGGGAAATGAGTTTACTCCCTGCTTACTTTCTTTGTATACATTCGACTATACGGGATTTACGGGAAATCGCGGGTTTTCGGTTGCCGGCGATTAAACTGCTTTCATTCGGCGTCTCATCAAAAATGAAAATATTTTTGAAAACTACAAGTCTCATGGGTTTTAGTGGTGAAAAAATAATTTTAAAAATCGTTCGGGAAATGAGTTTACTCCCTGCTTACTTTCTTTGTATACATTCGACTATACGGGCCGAGTCCGGGATTTACGGGAAATCGCGGGTTTTCGGTTGCCGGCGATTAAACTGCTTTCATTCGGCGTCTCATCAAAAATGAAAATATTTTTGAAAACTACAAGTCTCATGGGTTTTAGTGGTGAAAAAATAATTTTAAAAATCGTTCGGGAAATGAGTTTACTCCCTGCTTACTTTCTTTGTATACATTCGACTATACGGCCGATCCGGGATTTACGGGAAATCGCGGGTTTTCGGTTGCCGGCGATTAAACTGCTTTCATTCGGCGTCTCATCAAAAATGAAAATATTTTTGAAAACTACAAGTCTCATGGGTTTTAGTGGTGAAAAAATAATTTTAAAAATCGTTCGGGAAATGAGTTTACTCCCTGCTTACTTTCTTTGTATACATTCGACTATACGGGATTTACGGGAAATCGCGGGTTTTCGGTTGCCGGCGATTAAACTGCTTTCATTCGGCGTCTCATCAAAAATGAAAATATTTTTGAAAACTACAAGTCTCATGGGTTTTAGTGGTGAAAAAATAATTTTAAAAATCGTTCGGGAAATGAGTTTACTCCCTGCTTACTTTCTTTGTATACATTCGACTATACGGGATTTACGGGAAATCGCGGGTTTTCGGTTGCCGGCGATTAAACTGCTTTCATTCGGCGTCTCATCAAAAATGAAAATATTTTTGAAAACTACAAGTCTCATGGGTTTTAGTGGTGAAAAAATAATTTTAAAAATCGTTCGGGAAATGAGTTTACTCCCTGCTTACTTTCTTTGTATACATTCGACTATACGGGGATCCGGGATTTACGGGAAATCGCGGGTTTTCGGTTGCCGGCGATTAAACTGCTTTCATTCGGCGTCTCATCAAAAATGAAAATATTTTTGAAAACTACAAGTCTCATGGGTTTTAGTGGTGAAAAAATAATTTTAAAAATCGTTCGGGAAATGAGTTTACTCCCTGCTTACTTTCTTTGTATACATTCGACTATACGGGATTTACGGGAAATCGCGGGTTTTCGGTTGCCGGCGATTAAACTGCTTTCATTCGGCGTCTCATCAAAAATGAAAATATTTTTGAAAACTACAAGTCTCATGGGTTTTAGTGGTGAAAAAATAATTTTAAAAATCGTTCGGGAAATGAGTTTACTCCCTGCTTACTTTCTTTGTATACATTCGACTATACGGGATTTACGGGAAATCGCGGGTTTTCGGTTGCCGGCGATTAAACTGCTTTCATTCGGCGTCTCATCAAAAATGAAAATATTTTTGAAAACTACAAGTCTCATGGGTTTTAGTGGTGAAAAAATAATTTTAAAAATCGTTCGGGAAATGAGTTTACTCCCTGCTTACTTTCTTTGTATACATTCGACTATACGGGATTTACGGGAAATCGCGGGTTTTCGGTTGCCGGCGATTAAACTGCTTTCATTCGGCGTCTCATCAAAAATGAAAATATTTTTGAAAACTACAAGTCTCATGGGTTTTAGTGGTGAAAAAATAATTTTAAAAATCGTTCGGGAAATGAGTTTACTCCCTGCTTACTTTCTTTGTATACATTCGACTATACGGGATTTTACGGGAAATCGCGGGTTTTCGGTTGCCGGCGATTAA
Source organism: Hydractinia echinata (assembly GCA_030067915.1). Classification (NCBI taxonomy): domain Eukaryota; kingdom Metazoa; phylum Cnidaria; class Hydrozoa; order Anthoathecata; family Hydractiniidae; genus Hydractinia; species Hydractinia echinata. The sequence goes on along the minus strand of JASGCC010001275.1, from coordinate 35,829 downwards.
ACTGCTTTCATTCGGCGTCTCATCAAAAATGAAAATATTTTTGAAAACTACAAGTCTCATGGGTTTTAGTGGTGAAAAAATAATTTTAAAAATCGTTCGGGAAATGAGTTTACTCCCTGCTTACTTTCTTTGTATACATTCGACTATACGGGATTTACGGGAAATCGCGGGTTTTCGGTTGCCGGCGATTAAACTGCTTTCATTCGGCGTCTCATCAAAAATGAAAATATTTTTGAAAACTACAAGTCTCATGGGTTTTAGTGGTGAAAAAATAATTTTAAAAATCGTTCGGGAAATGAGTTTACTCCCTGCTTACTTTCTTTGTATACATTCGACTATACGGGATTTTACGGGAAATCGCGGGTTTTCGGTTGCCGGCGATTAAACTGCTTTCATTCGGCGTCTCATCAAAAATGAAAATATTTTTGAAAACTACAAGTCTCATGGGTTTTAGTGGTGAAAAAATAATTTTAAAAATCGTTCGGGAAATGAGTTTACTCCCTGCTTACTTTCTTTGTATACATTCGACTATACGGGATTTACGGGAAATCGCGGGTTTTCGGTTGCCGGCGATTAAACTGCTTTCATTCGGCGTCTCATCAAAAATGAAAATATTTTTGAAAACTACAAGTCTCATGGGTTTTAGTGGTGAAAAAATAATTTTAAAAATCGTTCGGGAAATGAGTTTACTCCCTGCTTACTTTCTTTGTATACATTCGACTATACGGGATTTACGGGAAATCGCGGGTTTTCGGTTGCCGGCGATTAAACTGCTTTCATTCGGCGTCTCATCAAAAATGAAAATATTTTTGAAAACTACAAGTCTCATGGGTTTTAGTGGTGAAAAAATAATTTTAAAAATCGTTCGGGAAATGAGTTTACTCCCTGCTTACTTTCTTTGTATACATTCGACTATACGGGATTTACGGGAAATCGCGGGTTTTCGGTTGCCGGCGATTAAACTGCTTTCATTCGGCGTCTCATCAAAAATGAAAATATTTTTGAAAACTACAAGTCTCATGGGTTTTAGTGGTGAAAAAATAATTTTAAAAATCGTTCGGGAAATGAGTTTACTCCCTGCTTACTTTCTTTGTATACATTCGACTATACGGGATTTTACGGGAAATCGCGGGTTTTCGGTTGCCGGCGATTAAACTGCTTTCATTCGGCGTCTCATCAAAAATGAAAATATTTTTGAAAACTACAAGTCTCATGGGTTTTAGTGGTGAAAAAATAATTTTAAAAATCGTTCGGGAAATGAGTTTACTCCCTGCTTACTTTCTTTGTATACATTCGACTATACGGGATTTACGGGAAATCGCGGGTTTTCGGTTGCCGGCGATTAAACTGCTTTCATTCGGCGTCTCATCAAAAATGAAAATATTTTTGAAAACTACAAGTCTCATGGGTTTTAGTGGTGAAAAAATAATTTTAAAAATCGTTCGGGAAATGAGTTTACTCCCTGCTTACTTTCTTTGTATACATTCGACTATACGGGATTTACGGGAAATCGCGGGTTTTCGGTTGCCGGCGATTAAACTGCTTTCATTCGGCGTCTCATCAAAAATGAAAATATTTTTGAAAACTACAAGTCTCATGGGTTTTAGTGGTGAAAAAATAATTTTAAAAATCGTTCGGGAAATGAGTTTACTCCCTGCTTACTTTCTTTGTATACATTCGACTATACGGGATTTACGGGAAATCGCGGGTTTTCGGTTGCCGGCGATTAAACTGCTTTCATTCGGCGTCTCATCAAAAATGAAAATATTTTTGAAAACTACAAGTCTCATGGGTTTTAGTGGTGAAAAAATAATTTTAAAAATCGTTCGGGAAATGAGTTTACTCCCTGCTTACTTTCTTTGTATACATTCGACTATACGGGATTTACGGGAAATCGCGGGTTTTCGGTTGCCGGCGATTAAACTGCTTTCATTCGGCGTCTCATCAAAAATGAAAATATTTTTGAAAACTACAAGTCTCATGGGTTTTAGTGGTGAAAAAATAATTTTAAAAATCGTTCGGGAAATGAGTTTACTCCCTGCTTACTTTCTTTGTATACATTCGACTATACGGGATTTACGGGAAATCGCGGGTTTTCGGTTGCCGGCGATTAAACTGCTTTCATTCGGCGTCTCATCAAAAATGAAAATATTTTTGAAAACTACAAGTCTCATGGGTTTTAGTGGTGAAAAAATAATTTTAAAAATCGTTCGGGAAATGAGTTTACTCCCTGCTTACTTTCTTTGTATACATTCGACTATACGGGATTTACGGGAAATCGCGGGTTTTCGGTTGCCGGCGATTAAACTGCTTTCATTCGGCGTCTCATCAAAAATGAAAATATTTTTGAAAACTACAAGTCTCATGGGTTTTAGTGGTGAAAAAATAATTTTAAAAATCGTTCGGGAAATGAGTTTACTCCCTGCTTACTTTCTTTGTATACATTCGACTATACGGGATTTACGGGAAATCGCGGGTTTTCGGTTGCCGGCGATTAAACTGCTTTCATTCGGCGTCTCATCAAAAATGAAAATATTTTTGAAAACTACAAGTCTCATGGGTTTTAGTGGTGAAAAAATAATTTTAAAAATCGTTCGGGAAATGAGTTTACTCCCTGCTTACTTTCTTTGTATACATTCGACTATACGGGATTTACGGGAAATCGCGGGTTTTCGGTTGCCGGCGATTAAACTGCTTTCATTCGGCGTCTCATCAAAAATGAAAATATTTTTGAAAACTACAAGTCTCATGGGTTTTAGTGGTGAAAAAATAATTTTAAAAATCGTTCGGGAAATGAGTTTACTCCCTGCTTACTTTCTTTGTATACATTCGACTATACGGGATTTACGGGAAATCGCGGGTTTTCGGTTGCCGGCGATTAAACTGCTTTCATTCGGCGTCTCATCAAAAATGAAAATATTTTTGAAAACTACAAGTCTCATGGGTTTTAGTGGTGAAAAAATAATTTTAAAAATCGTTCGGGAAATGAGTTTACTCCCTGCTTACTTTCTTTGTATACATTCGACTATACGGGATTTACGGGAAATCGCGGGTTTTCGGTTGCCGGCGATTAAACTGCTTTCATTCGGCGTCTCATCAAAAATGAAAATATTTTTGAAAACTACAAGTCTCATGGGTTTTAGTGGTGAAAAAATAATTTTAAAAATCGTTCGGGAAATGAGTTTACTCCCTGCTTACTTTCTTTGTATACATTCGACTATACGGGATCCGGTTTACGGGAAATCGCGGGTTTTCGGTTGCCGGCGATTAAACTGCTTTCATTCGGCGTCTCATCAAAAATGAAAATATTTTTGAAAACTACAAGTCTCATGGGTTTTAGTGGTGAAAAAATAATTTTAAAAATCGTTCGGGAAATGAGTTTACTCCCTGCTTACTTTCTTTGTATACATTCGACTATACGGGATTTACGGGAAATCGCGGGTTTTCGGTTGCCGGCGATTAAACTGCTTTCATTCGGCGTCTCATCAAAAATGAAAATATTTTTGAAAACTACAAGTCTCATGGGTTTTAGTGGTGAAAAAATAATTTTAAAAATCGTTCGGGAAATGAGTTTACTCCCTGCTTACTTTCTTTGTATACATTCGACTATACGGGATTTACGGGAAATCGCGGGTTTTCGGTTGCCGGCGATTAAACTGCTTTCATTCGGCGTCTCATCAAAAATGAAAATATTTTTGAAAACTACAAGTCTCATGGGTTTTAGTGGTGAAAAAATAATTTTAAAAATCGTTCGGGAAATGAGTTTACTCCCTGCTTACTTTCTTTGTATACATTCGACTATACGGGATTTACGGGAAATCGCGGGTTTTCGGTTGCCGGCGATTAAACTGCTTTCATTCGGCGTCTCATCAAAAATGAAAATATTTTTGAAAACTACAAGTCTCATGGGTTTTAGTGGTGAAAAAATAATTTTAAAAATCGTTCGGGAAATGAGTTTACTCCCTGCTTACTTTCTTTGTATACATTCGACTATACGGGATTTACGGGAAATCGCGGGTTTTCGGTTGCCGGCGATTAAACTGCTTTCATTCGGCGTCTCATCAAAAATGAAAATATTTTTGAAAACTACAAGTCTCATGGGTTTTAGTGGTGAAAAAATAATTTTAAAAATCGTTCGGGAAATGAGTTTACTCCCTGCTTACTTTCTTTGTATACATTCGACTATACGGGATTTACGGGAAATCGCGGGTTTTCGGTTGCCGGCGATTAAACTGCTTTCATTCGGCGTCTCATCAAAAATGAAAATATTTTTGAAAACTACAAGTCTCATGGGTTTTAGTGGTGAAAAAATAATTTTAAAAATCGTTCGGGAAATGAGTTTACTCCCTGCTTACTTTCTTTGTATACATTCGACTATACGGGATTTACGGGAAATCGCGGGTTTTCGGTTGCCGGCGATTAAACTGCTTTCATTCGGCGTCTCATCAAAAATGAAAATATTTTTGAAAACTACAAGTCTCATGGGTTTTAGTGGTGAAAAAATAATTTTAAAAATCGTTCGGGAAATGAGTTTACTCCCTGCTTACTTTCTTTGTATACATTCGACTATACGGGATTTACGGGAAATCGCGGGTTTTCGGTTGCCGGCGATTAAACTGCTTTCATTCGGCGTCTCATCAAAAATGAAAATATTTTTGAAAACTACAAGTCTCATGGGTTTTAGTGGTGAAAAAATAATTTTAAAAATCGTTCGGGAAATGAGTTTACTCCCTGCTTACTTTCTTTGTATACATTCGACTATACGGGATTTACGGGAAATCGCGGGTTTTCGGTTGCCGGCGATTAAACTGCTTTCATTCGGCGTCTCATCAAAAATGAAAATATTTTTGAAAACTACAAGTCTCATGGGTTTTAGTGGTGAAAAAATAATTTTAAAAATCGTTCGGGAAATGAGTTTACTCCCTGCTTACTTTCTTTGTATACATTCGACTATACGGGATTTACGGGAAATCGCGGGTTTTCGGTTGCCGGCGATTAAACTGCTTTCATTCGGCGTCTCATCAAAAATGAAAATATTTTTGAAAACTACAAGTCTCATGGGTTTTAGTGGTGAAAAAATAATTTTAAAAATCGTTCGGGAAATGAGTTTACTCCCTGCTTACTTTCTTTGTATACATTCGACTATACGGGATTTACGGGAAATCGCGGGTTTTCGGTTGCCGGCGATTAAACTGCTTTCATTCGGCGTCTCATCAAAAATGAAAATATTTTTGAAAACTACAAGTCTCATGGGTTTTAGTGGTGAAAAAATAATTTTAAAAATCGTTCGGGAAATGAGTTTACTCCCTGCTTACTTTCTTTGTATACATTCGACTATACGGGATTTACGGGAAATCGCGGGTTTTCGGTTGCCGGCGATTAAACTGCTTTCATTCGGCGTCTCATCAAAAATGAAAATATTTTTGAAAACTACAAGTCTCATGGGTTTTAGTGGTGAAAAAATAATTTTAAAAATCGTTCGGGAAATGAGTTTACTCCCTGCTTACTTTCTTTGTATACATTCGACTATACGGGATTTACGGGAAATCGCGGGTTTTCGGTTGCCGGCGATTAAACTGCTTTCATTCGGCGTCTCATCAAAAATGAAAATATTTTTGAAAACTACAAGTCTCATGGGTTTTAGTGGTGAAAAAATAATTTTAAAAATCGTTCGGGAAATGAGTTTACTCCCTGCTTACTTTCTTTGTATACATTCGACTATACGGGATTTACGGGAAATCGCGGGTTTTCGGTTGCCGGCGATTAAACTGCTTTCATTCGGCGTCTCATCAAAAATGAAAATATTTTTGAAAACTACAAGTCTCATGGGTTTTAGTGGTGAAAAAATAATTTTAAAAATCGTTCGGGAAATGAGTTTACTCCCTGCTTACTTTCTTTGTATACATTCGACTATACGGGATTTACGGGAAATCGCGGGTTTTCGGTTGCCGGCGATTAAACTGCTTTCATTCGGCGTCTCATCAAAAATGAAAATATTTTTGAAAACTACAAGTCTCATGGGTTTTAGTGGTGAAAAAATAATTTTAAAAATCGTTCGGGAAATGAGTTTACTCCCTGCTTACTTTCTTTGTATACATTCGACTATACGGGATTTACGGGAAATCGCGGGTTTTCGGTTGCCGGCGATTAAACTGCTTTCATTCGGCGTCTCATCAAAAATGAAAATATTTTTGAAAACTACAAGTCTCATGGGTTTTAGTGGTGAAAAAATAATTTTAAAAATCGTTCGGGAAATGAGTTTACTCCCTGCTTACTTTCTTTGTATACATTCGACTATACGGGATTTACGGGAAATCGCGGGTTTTCGGTTGCCGGCGATTAAACTGCTTTCATTCGGCGTCTCATCAAAAATGAAAATATTTTTGAAAACTACAAGTCTCATGGGTTTTAGTGGTGAAAAAATAATTTTAAAAATCGTTCGGGAAATGAGTTTACTCCCTGCTTACTTTCTTTGTATACATTCGACTATACGGGATTTACGGGAAATCGCGGGTTTTCGGTTGCCGGCGATTAAACTGCTTTCATTCGGCGTCTCATCAAAAATGAAAATATTTTTGAAAACTACAAGTCTCATGGGTTTTAGTGGTGAAAAAATAATTTTAAAAATCGTTCGGGAAATGAGTTTACTCCCTGCTTACTTTCTTTGTATACATTCGACTATACGGGATTTACGGGAAATCGCGGGTTTTCGGTTGCCGGCGATTAAACTGCTTTCATTCGGCGTCTCATCAAAAATGAAAATATTTTTGAAAACTACAAGTCTCATGGGTTTTAGTGGTGAAAAAATAATTTTAAAAATCGTTCGGGAAATGAGTTTACTCCCTGCTTACTTTCTTTGTATACATTCGACTATACGGGATTTACGGGAAATCGCGGGTTTTCGGTTGCCGGCGATTAAACTGCTTTCATTCGGCGTCTCATCAAAAATGAAAATATTTTTGAAAACTACAAGTCTCATGGGTTTTAGTGGTGAAAAAATAATTTTAAAAATCGTTCGGGAAATGAGTTTACTCCCTGCTTACTTTCTTTGTATACATTCGACTATACGGGATTTACGGGAAATCGCGGGTTTTCGGTTGCCGGCGATTAAACTGCTTTCATTCGGCGTCTCATCAAAAATGAAAATATTTTTGAAAACTACAAGTCTCATGGGTTTTAGTGGTGAAAAAATAATTTTAAAAATCGTTCGGGAAATGAGTTTACTCCCTGCTTACTTTCTTTGTATACATTCGACTATACGGGATTTACGGGAAATCGCGGGTTTTCGGTTGCCGGCGATTAAACTGCTTTCATTCGGCGTCTCATCAAAAATGAAAATATTTTTGAAAACTACAAGTCTCATGGGTTTTAGTGGTGAAAAAATAATTTTAAAAATCGTTCGGGAAATGAGTTTACTCCCTGCTTACTTTCTTTGTATACATTCGACTATACGGGATTTACGGGAAATCGCGGGTTTTCGGTTGCCGGCGATTAAACTGCTTTCATTCGGCGTCTCATCAAAAATGAAAATATTTTTGAAAACTACAAGTCTCATGGGTTTTAGTGGTGAAAAAATAATTTTAAAAATCGTTCGGGAAATGAGTTTACTCCCTGCTTACTTTCTTTGTATACATTCGACTATACGGGATTTACGGGAAATCGCGGGTTTTCGGTTGCCGGCGATTAAACTGCTTTCATTCGGCGTCTCATCAAAAATGAAAATATTTTTGAAAACTACAAGTCTCATGGGTTTTAGTGGTGAAAAAATAATTTTAAAAATCGTTCGGGAAATGAGTTTACTCCCTGCTTACTTTCTTTGTATACATTCGACTATACGGGATTTACGGGAAATCGCGGGTTTTCGGTTGCCGGCGATTAAACTGCTTTCATTCGGCGTCTCATCAAAAATGAAAATATTTTTGAAAACTACAAGTCTCATGGGTTTTAGTGGTGAAAAAATAATTTTAAAAATCGTTCGGGAAATGAGTTTACTCCCTGCTTACTTTCTTTGTATACATTCGACTATACGGGATTTACGGGAAATCGCGGGTTTTCGGTTGCCGGCGATTAAACTGCTTTCATTCGGCGTCTCATCAAAAATGAAAATATTTTTGAAAACTACAAGTCTCATGGGTTTTAGTGGTGAAAAAATAATTTTAAAAATCGTTCGGGAAATGAGTTTACTCCCTGCTTACTTTCTTTGTATACATTCGACTATACGGGATTTACGGGAAATCGCGGGTTTTCGGTTGCCGGCGATTAAACTGCTTTCATTCGGCGTCTCATCAAAAATGAAAATATTTTTGAAAACTACAAGTCTCATGGGTTTTAGTGGTGAAAAAATAATTTTAAAAATCGTTCGGGAAATGAGTTTACTCCCTGCTTACTTTCTTTGTATACATTCGACTATACGGGATTTACGGGAAATCGCGGGTTTTCGGTTGCCGGCGATTAAACTGCTTTCATTCGGCGTCTCATCAAAAATGAAAATATTTTTGAAAACTACAAGTCTCATGGGTTTTAGTGGTGAAAAAATAATTTTAAAAATCGTTCGGGAAATGAGTTTACTCCCTGCTTACTTTCTTTGTATACATTCGACTATACGGGATTTACGGGAAATCGCGGGTTTTCGGTTGCCGGCGATTAAACTGCTTTCATTCGGCGTCTCATCAAAAATGAAAATATTTTTGAAAACTACAAGTCTCATGGGTTTTAGTGGTGAAAAAATAATTTTAAAAATCGTTCGGGAAATGAGTTTACTCCCTGCTTACTTTCTTTGTATACATTCGACTATACGGGATTTACGGGAAATCGCGGGTTTTCGGTTGCCGGCGATTAAACTGCTTTCATTCGGCGTCTCATCAAAAATGAAAATATTTTTGAAAACTACAAGTCTCATGGGTTTTAGTGGTGAAAAAATAATTTTAAAAATCGTTCGGGAAATGAGTTTACTCCCTGCTTACTTTCTTTGTATACATTCGACTATACGGGATTTACGGGAAATCGCGGGTTTTCGGTTGCCGGCGATTAAACTGCTTTCATTCGGCGTCTCATCAAAAATGAAAATATTTTTGAAAACTACAAGTCTCATGGGTTTTAGTGGTGAAAAAATAATTTTAAAAATCGTTCGGGAAATGAGTTTACTCCCTGCTTACTTTCTTTGTATACATTCGACTATACGGGATTTACGGGAAATCGCGGGTTTTCGGTTGCCGGCGATTAAACTGCTTTCATTCGGCGTCTCATCAAAAATGAAAATATTTTTGAAAACTACAAGTCTCATGGGTTTTAGTGGTGAAAAAATAATTTTAAAAATCGTTCGGGAAATGAGTTTACTCCCTGCTTACTTTCTTTGTATACATTCGACTATACGGGATTTACGGGAAATCGCGGGTTTTCGGTTGCCGGCGATTAAACTGCTTTCATTCGGCGTCTCATCAAAAATGAAAATATTTTTGAAAACTACAAGTCTCATGGGTTTTAGTGGTGAAAAAATAATTTTAAAAATCGTTCGGGAAATGAGTTTACTCCCTGCTTACTTTCTTTGTATACATTCGACTATACGGGATTTACGGGAAATCGCGGGTTTTCGGTTGCCGGCGATTAAACTGCTTTCATTCGGCGTCTCATCAAAAATGAAAATATTTTTGAAAACTACAAGTCTCATGGGTTTTAGTGGTGAAAAAATAATTTTAAAAATCGTTCGGGAAATGAGTTTACTCCCTGCTTACTTTCTTTGTATACATTCGACTATACGGGATTTACGGGAAATCGCGGGTTTTCGGTTGCCGGCGATTAAACTGCTTTCATTCGGCGTCTCATCAAAAATGAAAATATTTTTGAAAACTACAAGTCTCATGGGTTTTAGTGGTGAAAAAATAATTTTAAAAATCGTTCGGGAAATGAGTTTACTCCCTGCTTACTTTCTTTGTATACATTCGACTATACGGGATTTACGGGAAATCGCGGGTTTTCGGTTGCCGGCGATTAAACTGCTTTCATTCGGCGTCTCATCAAAAATGAAAATATTTTTGAAAACTACAAGTCTCATGGGTTTTAGTGGTGAAAAAATAATTTTAAAAATCGTTCGGGAAATGAGTTTACTCCCTGCTTACTTTCTTTGTATACATTCGACTATACGGGATTTACGGGAAATCGCGGGTTTTCGGTTGCCGGCGATTAAACTGCTTTCATTCGGCGTCTCATCAAAAATGAAAATATTTTTGAAAACTACAAGTCTCATGGGTTTTAGTGGTGAAAAAATAATTTTAAAAATCGTTCGGGAAATGAGTTTACTCCCTGCTTACTTTCTTTGTATACATTCGACTATACGGGATTTACGGGAAATCGCGGGTTTTCGGTTGCCGGCGATTAAACTGCTTTCATTCGGCGTCTCATCAAAAATGAAAATATTTTTGAAAACTACAAGTCTCATGGGTTTTAGTGGTGAAAAAATAATTTTAAAAATCGTTCGGGAAATGAGTTTACTCCCTGCTTACTTTCTTTGTATACATTCGACTATACGGGATTTACGGGAAATCGCGGGTTTTCGGTTGCCGGCGATTAAACTGCTTTCATTCGGCGTCTCATCAAAAATGAAAATATTTTTGAAAACTACAAGTCTCATGGGTTTTAGTGGTGAAAAAATAATTTTAAAAATCGTTCGGGAAATGAGTTTACTCCCTGCTTACTTTCTTTGTATACATTCGACTATACGGGATTTACGGGAAATCGCGGGTTTTCGGTTGCCGGCGATTAAACTGCTTTCATTCGGCGTCTCATCAAAAATGAAAATATTTTTGAAAACTACAAGTCTCATGGGTTTTAGTGGTGAAAAAATAATTTTAAAAATCGTTCGGGAAATGAGTTTACTCCCTGCTTACTTTCTTTGTATACATTCGACTATACGGGATTTACGGGAAATCGCGGGTTTTCGGTTGCCGGCGATTAAACTGCTTTCATTCGGCGTCTCATCAAAAATGAAAATATTTTTGAAAACTACAAGTCTCATGGGTTTTAGTGGTGAAAAAATAATTTTAAAAATCGTTCGGGAAATGAGTTTACTCCCTGCTTACTTTCTTTGTATACATTCGACTATACGGGATTTACGGGAAATCGCGGGTTTTCGGTTGCCGGCGATTAAACTGCTTTCATTCGGCGTCTCATCAAAAATGAAAATATTTTTGAAAACTACAAGTCTCATGGGTTTTAGTGGTGAAAAAATAATTTTAAAAATCGTTCGGGAAATGAGTTTACTCCCTGCTTACTTTCTTTGTATACATTCGACTATACGGGATTTACGGGAAATCGCGGGTTTTCGGTTGCCGGCGATTAAACTGCTTTCATTCGGCGTCTCATCAAAAATGAAAATATTTTTGAAAACTACAAGTCTCATGGGTTTTAGTGGTGAAAAAATAATTTTAAAAATCGTTCGGGAAATGAGTTTACTCCCTGCTTACTTTCTTTGTATACATTCGACTATACGGGATTTACGGGAAATCGCGGGTTTTCGGTTGCCGGCGATTAAACTGCTTTCATTCGGCGTCTCATCAAAAATGAAAATATTTTTGAAAACTACAAGTCTCATGGGTTTTAGTGGTGAAAAAATAATTTTAAAAATCGTTCGGGAAATGAGTTTACTCCCTGCTTACTTTCTTTGTATACATTCGACTATACGGGATTTACGGGAAATCGCGGGTTTTCGGTTGCCGGCGATTAAACTGCTTTCATTCGGCGTCTCATCAAAAATGAAAATATTTTTGAAAACTACAAGTCTCATGGGTTTTAGTGGTGAAAAAATAATTTTAAAAATCGTTCGGGAAATGAGTTTACTCCCTGCTTACTTTCTTTGTATACATTCGACTATACGGGATTTACGGGAAATCGCGGGTTTTCGGTTGCCGGCGATTAAACTGCTTTCATTCGGCGTCTCATCAAAAATGAAAATATTTTTGAAAACTACAAGTCTCATGGGTTTTAGTGGTGAAAAAATAATTTTAAAAATCGTTCGGGAAATGAGTTTACTCCCTGCTTACTTTCTTTGTATACATTCGACTATACGGGATTTACGGGAAATCGCGGGTTTTCGGTTGCCGGCGATTAAACTGCTTTCATTCGGCGTCTCATCAAAAATGAAAATATTTTTGAAAACTACAAGTCTCATGGGTTTTAGTGGTGAAAAAATAATTTTAAAAATCGTTCGGGAAATGAGTTTACTCCCTGCTTACTTTCTTTGTATACATTCGACTATACGGGATTTTACGGGAAATCGCGGGTTTTCGGTTGCCGGCGATTAAACTGCTTTCATTCGGCGTCTCATCAAAAATGAAAATATTTTTGAAAACTACAAGTCTCATGGGTTTTAGTGGTGAAAAAATAATTTTAAAAATCGTTCGGGAAATGAGTTTACTCCCTGCTTACTTTCTTTGTATACATTCGACTATACGGGATTTACGGGAAATCGCGGGTTTTCGGTTGCCGGCGATTAAACTGCTTTCATTCGGCGTCTCATCAAAAATGAAAATATTTTTGAAAACTACAAGTCTCATGGGTTTTAGTGGTGAAAAAATAATTTTAAAAATCGTTCGGGAAATGAGTTTACTCCCTGCTTACTTTCTTTGTATACATTCGACTATACGGGATTTACGGGAAATCGCGGGTTTTCGGTTGCCGGCGATTAAACTGCTTTCATTCGGCGTCTCATCAAAAATGAAAATATTTTTGAAAACTACAAGTCTCATGGGTTTTAGTGGTGAAAAAATAATTTTAAAAATCGTTCGGGAAATGAGTTTACTCCCTGCTTACTTTCTTTGTATACATTCGACTATACGGGATTTACGGGAAATCGCGGGTTTTCGGTTGCCGGCGATTAAACTGCTTTCATTCGGCGTCTCATCAAAAATGAAAATATTTTTGAAAACTACAAGTCTCATGGGTTTTAGTGGTGAAAAAATAATTTTAAAAATCGTTCGGGAAATGAGTTTACTCCCTGCTTACTTTCTTTGTATACATTCGACTATACGGGATTTACGGGAAATCGCGGGTTTTCGGTTGCCGGCGATTAAACTGCTTTCATTCGGCGTCTCATCAAAAATGAAAATATTTTTGAAAACTACAAGTCTCATGGGTTTTAGTGGTGAAAAAATAATTTTAAAAATCGTTCGGGAAATGAGTTTACTCCCTGCTTACTTTCTTTGTATACATTCGACTATACGGGATTTTACGGGAAATCGCGGGTTTTCGGTTGCCGGCGATTAAACTGCTTTCATTCGGCGTCTCATCAAAAATGAAAATATTTTTGAAAACTACAAGTCTCATGGGTTTTAGTGGTGAAAAAATAATTTTAAAAATCGTTCGGGAAATGAGTTTACTCCCTGCTTACTTTCTTTGTATACATTCGACTATACGGGATTTACGGGAAATCGCGGGTTTTCGGTTGCCGGCGATTAAACTGCTTTCATTCGGCGTCTCATCAAAAATGAAAATATTTTTGAAAACTACAAGTCTCATGGGTTTTAGTGGTGAAAAAATAATTTTAAAAATCGTTCGGGAAATGAGTTTACTCCCTGCTTACTTTCTTTGTATACATTCGACTATACGGGATTTACGGGAAATCGCGGGTTTTCGGTTGCCGGCGATTAAACTGCTTTCATTCGGCGTCTCATCAAAAATGAAAATATTTTTGAAAACTACAAGTCTCATGGGTTTTAGTGGTGAAAAAATAATTTTAAAAATCGTTCGGGAAATGAGTTTACTCCCTGCTTACTTTCTTTGTATACATTCGACTATACGGGATTTACGGGAAATCGCGGGTTTTCGGTTGCCGGCGATTAAACTGCTTTCATTCGGCGTCTCATCAAAAATGAAAATATTTTTGAAAACTACAAGTCTCATGGGTTTTAGTGGTGAAAAAATAATTTTAAAAATCGTTCGGGAAATGAGTTTACTCCCTGCTTACTTTCTTTGTATACATTCGACTATACGGGATTTACGGGAAATCGCGGGTTTTCGGTTGCCGGCGATTAAACTGCTTTCATTCGGCGTCTCATCAAAAATGAAAATATTTTTGAAAACTACAAGTCTCATGGGTTTTAGTGGTGAAAAAATAATTTTAAAAATCGTTCGGGAAATGAGTTTACTCCCTGCTTACTTTCTTTGTATACATTCGACTATACGGGATTTACGGGAAATCGCGGGTTTTCGGTTGCCGGCGATTAAACTGCTTTCATTCGGCGTCTCATCAAAAATGAAAATATTTTTGAAAACTACAAGTCTCATGGGTTTTAGTGGTGAAAAAATAATTTTAAAAATCGTTCGGGAAATGAGTTTACTCCCTGCTTACTTTCTTTGTATACATTCGACTATACGGGATTTACGGGAAATCGCGGGTTTTCGGTTGCCGGCGATTAAACTGCTTTCATTCGGCGTCTCATCAAAAATGAAAATATTTTTGAAAACTACAAGTCTCATGGGTTTTAGTGGTGAAAAAATAATTTTAAAAATCGTTCGGGAAATGAGTTTACTCCCTGCTTACTTTCTTTGTATACATTCGACTATACGGGATTTACGGGAAATCGCGGGTTTTCGGTTGCCGGCGATTAAACTGCTTTCATTCGGCGTCTCATCAAAAATGAAAATATTTTTGAAAACTACAAGTCTCATGGGTTTTAGTGGTGAAAAAATAATTTTAAAAATCGTTCGGGAAATGAGTTTACTCCCTGCTTACTTTCTTTGTATACATTCGACTATACGGGATTTACGGGAAATCGCGGGTTTTCGGTTGCCGGCGATTAAACTGCTTTCATTCGGCGTCTCATCAAAAATGAAAATATTTTTGAAAACTACAAGTCTCATGGGTTTTAGTGGTGAAAAAATAATTTTAAAAATCGTTCGGGAAATGAGTTTACTCCCTGCTTACTTTCTTTGTATACATTCGACTATACGGGATTTACGGGAAATCGCGGGTTTTCGGTTGCCGGCGATTAAACTGCTTTCATTCGGCGTCTCATCAAAAATGAAAATATTTTTGAAAACTACAAGTCTCATGGGTTTTAGTGGTGAAAAAATAATTTTAAAAATCGTTCGGGAAATGAGTTTACTCCCTGCTTACTTTCTTTGTATACATTCGACTATACGGGATTTACGGGAAATCGCGGGTTTTCGGTTGCCGGCGATTAAACTGCTTTCATTCGGCGTCTCATCAAAAATGAAAATATTTTTGAAAACTACAAGTCTCATGGGTTTTAGTGGTGAAAAAATAATTTTAAAAATCGTTCGGGAAATGAGTTTACTCCCTGCTTACTTTCTTTGTATACATTCGACTATACGGGATTTACGGGAAATCGCGGGTTTTCGGTTGCCGGCGATTAAACTGCTTTCATTCGGCGTCTCATCAAAAATGAAAATATTTTTGAAAACTACAAGTCTCATGGGTTTTAGTGGTGAAAAAATAATTTTAAAAATCGTTCGGGAAATGAGTTTACTCCCTGCTTACTTTCTTTGTATACATTCGACTATACGGGATTTACGGGAAATCGCGGGTTTTCGGTTGCCGGCGATTAAACTGCTTTCATTCGGCGTCTCATCAAAAATGAAAATATTTTTGAAAACTACAAGTCTCATGGGTTTTAGTGGTGAAAAAATAATTTTAAAAATCGTTCGGGAAATGAGTTTACTCCCTGCTTACTTTCTTTGTATACATTCGACTATACGGGATTTACGGGAAATCGCGGGTTTTCGGTTGCCGGCGATTAAACTGCTTTCATTCGGCGTCTCATCAAAAATGAAAATATTTTTGAAAACTACAAGTCTCATGGGTTTTAGTGGTGAAAAAATAATTTTAAAAATCGTTCGGGAAATGAGTTTACTCCCTGCTTACTTTCTTTGTATACATTCGACTATACGGGATTTACGGGAAATCGCGGGTTTTCGGTTGCCGGCGATTAAACTGCTTTCATTCGGCGTCTCATCAAAAATGAAAATATTTTTGAAAACTACAAGTCTCATGGGTTTTAGTGGTGAAAAAATAATTTTAAAAATCGTTCGGGAAATGAGTTTACTCCCTGCTTACTTTCTTTGTATACATTCGACTATACGGGATTTTTACGGGAAATCGCGGGTTTTCGGTTGCCGGCGATTAAACTGCTTTCATTCGGCGTCTCATCAAAAATGAAAATATTTTTGAAAACTACAAGTCTCATGGGTTTTAGTGGTGAAAAAATAATTTTAAAAATCGTTCGGGAAATGAGTTTACTCCCTGCTTACTTTCTTTGTATACATTCGACTATACGGGATTTACGGGAAATCGCGGGTTTTCGGTTGCCGGCGATTAAACTGCTTTCATTCGGCGTCTCATCAAAAATGAAAATATTTTTGAAAACTACAAGTCTCATGGGTTTTAGTGGTGAAAAAATAATTTTAAAAATCGTTCGGGAAATGAGTTTACTCCCTGCTTACTTTCTTTGTATACATTCGACTATACGGGATTTACGGGAAATCGCGGGTTTTCGGTTGCCGGCGATTAAACTGCTTTCATTCGGCGTCTCATCAAAAATGAAAATATTTTTGAAAACTACAAGTCTCATGGGTTTTAGTGGTGAAAAAATAATTTTAAAAATCGTTCGGGAAATGAGTTTACTCCCTGCTTACTTTCTTTGTATACATTCGACTATACGGGATTTACGGGAAATCGCGGGTTTTCGGTTGCCGGCGATTAAACTGCTTTCATTCGGCGTCTCATCAAAAATGAAAATATTTTTGAAAACTACAAGTCTCATGGGTTTTAGTGGTGAAAAAATAATTTTAAAAATCGTTCGGGAAATGAGTTTACTCCCTGCTTACTTTCTTTGTATACATTCGACTATACGGGATTTACGGGAAATCGCGGGTTTTCGGTTGCCGGCGATTAAACTGCTTTCATTCGGCGTCTCATCAAAAATGAAAATATTTTTGAAAACTACAAGTCTCATGGGTTTTAGTGGTGAAAAAATAATTTTAAAAATCGTTCGGGAAATGAGTTTACTCCCTGCTTACTTTCTTTGTATACATTCGACTATACGGGATTTACGGGAAATCGCGGGTTTTCGGTTGCCGGCGATTAAACTGCTTTCATTCGGCGTCTCATCAAAAATGAAAATATTTTTGAAAACTACAAGTCTCATGGGTTTTAGTGGTGAAAAAATAATTTTAAAAATCGTTCGGGAAATGAGTTTACTCCCTGCTTACTTTCTTTGTATACATTCGACTATACGGGATTTACGGGAAATCGCGGGTTTTCGGTTGCCGGCGATTAAACTGCTTTCATTCGGCGTCTCATCAAAAATGAAAATATTTTTGAAAACTACAAGTCTCATGGGTTTTAGTGGTGAAAAAATAATTTTAAAAATCGTTCGGGAAATGAGTTTACTCCCTGCTTACTTTCTTTGTATACATTCGACTATACGGGATTTACGGGAAATCGCGGGTTTTCGGTTGCCGGCGATTAAACTGCTTTCATTCGGCGTCTCATCAAAAATGAAA
Source organism: Hydractinia echinata (assembly GCA_030067915.1). Classification (NCBI taxonomy): domain Eukaryota; kingdom Metazoa; phylum Cnidaria; class Hydrozoa; order Anthoathecata; family Hydractiniidae; genus Hydractinia; species Hydractinia echinata. The sequence continues at coordinate 18,312 of JASGCC010001275.1, read as the reverse complement.
ATATTTTTGAAAACTACAAGTCTCATGGGTTTTAGTGGTGAAAAAATAATTTTAAAAATCGTTCGGGAAATGAGTTTACTCCCTGCTTACTTTCTTTGTATACATTCGACTATACGGGATTTACGGGAAATCGCGGGTTTTCGGTTGCCGGCGATTAAACTGCTTTCATTCGGCGTCTCATCAAAAATGAAAATATTTTTGAAAACTACAAGTCTCATGGGTTTTAGTGGTGAAAAAATAATTTTAAAAATCGTTCGGGAAATGAGTTTACTCCCTGCTTACTTTCTTTGTATACATTCGACTATACGGGATTTTACGGGAAATCGCGGGTTTTCGGTTGCCGGCGATTAAACTGCTTTCATTCGGCGTCTCATCAAAAATGAAAATATTTTTGAAAACTACAAGTCTCATGGGTTTTAGTGGTGAAAAAATAATTTTAAAAATCGTTCGGGAAATGAGTTTACTCCCTGCTTACTTTCTTTGTATACATTCGACTATACGGGATTTACGGGAAATCGCGGGTTTTCGGTTGCCGGCGATTAAACTGCTTTCATTCGGCGTCTCATCAAAAATGAAAATATTTTTGAAAACTACAAGTCTCATGGGTTTTAGTGGTGAAAAAATAATTTTAAAAATCGTTCGGGAAATGAGTTTACTCCCTGCTTACTTTCTTTGTATACATTCGACTATACGGGATTTACGGGAAATCGCGGGTTTTCGGTTGCCGGCGATTAAACTGCTTTCATTCGGCGTCTCATCAAAAATGAAAATATTTTTGAAAACTACAAGTCTCATGGGTTTTAGTGGTGAAAAAATAATTTTAAAAATCGTTCGGGAAATGAGTTTACTCCCTGCTTACTTTCTTTGTATACATTCGACTATACGGGATTTACGGGAAATCGCGGGTTTTCGGTTGCCGGCGATTAAACTGCTTTCATTCGGCGTCTCATCAAAAATGAAAATATTTTTGAAAACTACAAGTCTCATGGGTTTTAGTGGTGAAAAAATAATTTTAAAAATCGTTCGGGAAATGAGTTTACTCCCTGCTTACTTTCTTTGTATACATTCGACTATACGGGATTTACGGGAAATCGCGGGTTTTCGGTTGCCGGCGATTAAACTGCTTTCATTCGGCGTCTCATCAAAAATGAAAATATTTTTGAAAACTACAAGTCTCATGGGTTTTAGTGGTGAAAAAATAATTTTAAAAATCGTTCGGGAAATGAGTTTACTCCCTGCTTACTTTCTTTGTATACATTCGACTATACGGGATTTACGGGAAATCGCGGGTTTTCGGTTGCCGGCGATTAAACTGCTTTCATTCGGCGTCTCATCAAAAATGAAAATATTTTTGAAAACTACAAGTCTCATGGGTTTTAGTGGTGAAAAAATAATTTTAAAAATCGTTCGGGAAATGAGTTTACTCCCTGCTTACTTTCTTTGTATACATTCGACTATACGGGATTTACGGGAAATCGCGGGTTTTCGGTTGCCGGCGATTAAACTGCTTTCATTCGGCGTCTCATCAAAAATGAAAATATTTTTGAAAACTACAAGTCTCATGGGTTTTAGTGGTGAAAAAATAATTTTAAAAATCGTTCGGGAAATGAGTTTACTCCCTGCTTACTTTCTTTGTATACATTCGACTATACGGGATTTACGGGAAATCGCGGGTTTTCGGTTGCCGGCGATTAAACTGCTTTCATTCGGCGTCTCATCAAAAATGAAAATATTTTTGAAAACTACAAGTCTCATGGGTTTTAGTGGTGAAAAAATAATTTTAAAAATCGTTCGGGAAATGAGTTTACTCCCTGCTTACTTTCTTTGTATACATTCGACTATACGGGATTTACGGGAAATCGCGGGTTTTCGGTTGCCGGCGATTAAACTGCTTTCATTCGGCGTCTCATCAAAAATGAAAATATTTTTGAAAACTACAAGTCTCATGGGTTTTAGTGGTGAAAAAATAATTTTAAAAATCGTTCGGGAAATGAGTTTACTCCCTGCTTACTTTCTTTGTATACATTCGACTATACGGGATTTACGGGAAATCGCGGGTTTTCGGTTGCCGGCGATTAAACTGCTTTCATTCGGCGTCTCATCAAAAATGAAAATATTTTTGAAAACTACAAGTCTCATGGGTTTTAGTGGTGAAAAAATAATTTTAAAAATCGTTCGGGAAATGAGTTTACTCCCTGCTTACTTTCTTTGTATACATTCGACTATACGGGATTTACGGGAAATCGCGGGTTTTCGGTTGCCGGCGATTAAACTGCTTTCATTCGGCGTCTCATCAAAAATGAAAATATTTTTGAAAACTACAAGTCTCATGGGTTTTAGTGGTGAAAAAATAATTTTAAAAATCGTTCGGGAAATGAGTTTACTCCCTGCTTACTTTCTTTGTATACATTCGACTATACGGGATATTTACGGGAAATCGCGGGTTTTCGGTTGCCGGCGATTAAACTGCTTTCATTCGGCGTCTCATCAAAAATGAAAATATTTTTGAAAACTACAAGTCTCATGGGTTTTAGTGGTGAAAAAATAATTTTAAAAATCGTTCGGGAAATGAGTTTACTCCCTGCTTACTTTCTTTGTATACATTCGACTATACGGGATTTACGGGAAATCGCGGGTTTTCGGTTGCCGGCGATTAAACTGCTTTCATTCGGCGTCTCATCAAAAATGAAAATATTTTTGAAAACTACAAGTCTCATGGGTTTTAGTGGTGAAAAAATAATTTTAAAAATCGTTCGGGAAATGAGTTTACTCCCTGCTTACTTTCTTTGTATACATTCGACTATACGGGATTTACGGGAAATCGCGGGTTTTCGGTTGCCGGCGATTAAACTGCTTTCATTCGGCGTCTCATCAAAAATGAAAATATTTTTGAAAACTACAAGTCTCATGGGTTTTAGTGGTGAAAAAATAATTTTAAAAATCGTTCGGGAAATGAGTTTACTCCCTGCTTACTTTCTTTGTATACATTCGACTATACGGGATTTACGGGAAATCGCGGGTTTTCGGTTGCCGGCGATTAAACTGCTTTCATTCGGCGTCTCATCAAAAATGAAAATATTTTTGAAAACTACAAGTCTCATGGGTTTTAGTGGTGAAAAAATAATTTTAAAAATCGTTCGGGAAATGAGTTTACTCCCTGCTTACTTTCTTTGTATACATTCGACTATACGGGATTTTACGGGAAATCGCGGGTTTTCGGTTGCCGGCGATTAAACTGCTTTCATTCGGCGTCTCATCAAAAATGAAAATATTTTTGAAAACTACAAGTCTCATGGGTTTTAGTGGTGAAAAAATAATTTTAAAAATCGTTCGGGAAATGAGTTTACTCCCTGCTTACTTTCTTTGTATACATTCGACTATACGGGATTTACGGGAAATCGCGGGTTTTCGGTTGCCGGCGATTAAACTGCTTTCATTCGGCGTCTCATCAAAAATGAAAATATTTTTGAAAACTACAAGTCTCATGGGTTTTAGTGGTGAAAAAATAATTTTAAAAATCGTTCGGGAAATGAGTTTACTCCCTGCTTACTTTCTTTGTATACATTCGACTATACGGGATTTTACGGGAAATCGCGGGTTTTCGGTTGCCGGCGATTAAACTGCTTTCATTCGGCGTCTCATCAAAAATGAAAATATTTTTGAAAACTACAAGTCTCATGGGTTTTAGTGGTGAAAAAATAATTTTAAAAATCGTTCGGGAAATGAGTTTACTCCCTGCTTACTTTCTTTGTATACATTCGACTATACGGGATTTACGGGAAATCGCGGGTTTTCGGTTGCCGGCGATTAAACTGCTTTCATTCGGCGTCTCATCAAAAATGAAAATATTTTTGAAAACTACAAGTCTCATGGGTTTTAGTGGTGAAAAAATAATTTTAAAAATCGTTCGGGAAATGAGTTTACTCCCTGCTTACTTTCTTTGTATACATTCGACTATACGGGATTTACGGGAAATCGCGGGTTTTCGGTTGCCGGCGATTAAACTGCTTTCATTCGGCGTCTCATCAAAAATGAAAATATTTTTGAAAACTACAAGTCTCATGGGTTTTAGTGGTGAAAAAATAATTTTAAAAATCGTTCGGGAAATGAGTTTACTCCCTGCTTACTTTCTTTGTATACATTCGACTATACGGGATTTTACGGGAAATCGCGGGTTTTCGGTTGCCGGCGATTAAACTGCTTTCATTCGGCGTCTCATCAAAAATGAAAATATTTTTGAAAACTACAAGTCTCATGGGTTTTAGTGGTGAAAAAATAATTTTAAAAATCGTTCGGGAAATGAGTTTACTCCCTGCTTACTTTCTTTGTATACATTCGACTATACGGGATTTACGGGAAATCGCGGGTTTTCGGTTGCCGGCGATTAAACTGCTTTCATTCGGCGTCTCATCAAAAATGAAAATATTTTTGAAAACTACAAGTCTCATGGGTTTTAGTGGTGAAAAAATAATTTTAAAAATCGTTCGGGAAATGAGTTTACTCCCTGCTTACTTTCTTTGTATACATTCGACTATACGGGATATTTACGGGAAATCGCGGGTTTTCGGTTGCCGGCGATTAAACTGCTTTCATTCGGCGTCTCATCAAAAATGAAAATATTTTTGAAAACTACAAGTCTCATGGGTTTTAGTGGTGAAAAAATAATTTTAAAAATCGTTCGGGAAATGAGTTTACTCCCTGCTTACTTTCTTTGTATACATTCGACTATACGGGATTTACGGGAAATCGCGGGTTTTCGGTTGCCGGCGATTAAACTGCTTTCATTCGGCGTCTCATCAAAAATGAAAATATTTTTGAAAACTACAAGTCTCATGGGTTTTAGTGGTGAAAAAATAATTTTAAAAATCGTTCGGGAAATGAGTTTACTCCCTGCTTACTTTCTTTGTATACATTCGACTATACGGGATTTACGGGAAATCGCGGGTTTTCGGTTGCCGGCGATTAAACTGCTTTCATTCGGCGTCTCATCAAAAATGAAAATATTTTTGAAAACTACAAGTCTCATGGGTTTTAGTGGTGAAAAAATAATTTTAAAAATCGTTCGGGAAATGAGTTTACTCCCTGCTTACTTTCTTTGTATACATTCGACTATACGGGATTTACGGGAAATCGCGGGTTTTCGGTTGCCGGCGATTAAACTGCTTTCATTCGGCGTCTCATCAAAAATGAAAATATTTTTGAAAACTACAAGTCTCATGGGTTTTAGTGGTGAAAAAATAATTTTAAAAATCGTTCGGGAAATGAGTTTACTCCCTGCTTACTTTCTTTGTATACATTCGACTATACGGGATTTACGGGAAATCGCGGGTTTTCGGTTGCCGGCGATTAAACTGCTTTCATTCGGCGTCTCATCAAAAATGAAAATATTTTTGAAAACTACAAGTCTCATGGGTTTTAGTGGTGAAAAAATAATTTTAAAAATCGTTCGGGAAATGAGTTTACTCCCTGCTTACTTTCTTTGTATACATTCGACTATACGGGATTTACGGGAAATCGCGGGTTTTCGGTTGCCGGCGATTAAACTGCTTTCATTCGGCGTCTCATCAAAAATGAAAATATTTTTGAAAACTACAAGTCTCATGGGTTTTAGTGGTGAAAAAATAATTTTAAAAATCGTTCGGGAAATGAGTTTACTCCCTGCTTACTTTCTTTGTATACATTCGACTATACGGGATTTACGGGAAATCGCGGGTTTTCGGTTGCCGGCGATTAAACTGCTTTCATTCGGCGTCTCATCAAAAATGAAAATATTTTTGAAAACTACAAGTCTCATGGGTTTTAGTGGTGAAAAAATAATTTTAAAAATCGTTCGGGAAATGAGTTTACTCCCTGCTTACTTTCTTTGTATACATTCGACTATACGGGATCCGGATTTACGGGAAATCGCGGGTTTTCGGTTGCCGGCGATTAAACTGCTTTCATTCGGCGTCTCATCAAAAATGAAAATATTTTTGAAAACTACAAGTCTCATGGGTTTTAGTGGTGAAAAAATAATTTTAAAAATCGTTCGGGAAATGAGTTTACTCCCTGCTTACTTTCTTTGTATACATTCGACTATACGGGATTTACGGGAAATCGCGGGTTTTCGGTTGCCGGCGATTAAACTGCTTTCATTCGGCGTCTCATCAAAAATGAAAATATTTTTGAAAACTACAAGTCTCATGGGTTTTAGTGGTGAAAAAATAATTTTAAAAATCGTTCGGGAAATGAGTTTACTCCCTGCTTACTTTCTTTGTATACATTCGACTATACGGGATTTACGGGAAATCGCGGGTTTTCGGTTGCCGGCGATTAAACTGCTTTCATTCGGCGTCTCATCAAAAATGAAAATATTTTTGAAAACTACAAGTCTCATGGGTTTTAGTGGTGAAAAAATAATTTTAAAAATCGTTCGGGAAATGAGTTTACTCCCTGCTTACTTTCTTTGTATACATTCGACTATACGGGATTTACGGGAAATCGCGGGTTTTCGGTTGCCGGCGATTAAACTGCTTTCATTCGGCGTCTCATCAAAAATGAAAATATTTTTGAAAACTACAAGTCTCATGGGTTTTAGTGGTGAAAAAATAATTTTAAAAATCGTTCGGGAAATGAGTTTACTCCCTGCTTACTTTCTTTGTATACATTCGACTATACGGGCCGATCGGGATTTACGGGAAATCGCGGGTTTTCGGTTGCCGGCGATTAAACTGCTTTCATTCGGCGTCTCATCAAAAATGAAAATATTTTTGAAAACTACAAGTCTCATGGGTTTTAGTGGTGAAAAAATAATTTTAAAAATCGTTCGGGAAATGAGTTTACTCCCTGCTTACTTTCTTTGTATACATTCGACTATACGGGATTTACGGGAAATCGCGGGTTTTCGGTTGCCGGCGATTAAACTGCTTTCATTCGGCGTCTCATCAAAAATGAAAATATTTTTGAAAACTACAAGTCTCATGGGTTTTAGTGGTGAAAAAATAATTTTAAAAATCGTTCGGGAAATGAGTTTACTCCCTGCTTACTTTCTTTGTATACATTCGACTATACGGGGATATTTACGGGAAATCGCGGGTTTTCGGTTGCCGGCGATTAAACTGCTTTCATTCGGCGTCTCATCAAAAATGAAAATTTTTTGAAAACTACAAGTCTCATGGGTTTTAGTGGTGAAAAAATAATTTTAAAAATCGTTCGGGAAATGAGTTTACTCCCTGCTTACTTTCTTTGTATACATTCGACTATACGGGATTTACGGGAAATCGCGGGTTTTCGGTTGCCGGCGATTAAACTGCTTTCATTCGGCGTCTCATCAAAAATGAAAATATTTTTGAAAACTACAAGTCTCATGGGTTTTAGTGGTGAAAAAATAATTTTAAAAATCGTTCGGGAAATGAGTTTACTCCCTGCTTACTTTCTTTGTATACATTAGACTATACGGGATTTACGGGAAATCGCGGGTTTTCGGTTGCCGGCGATTAAACTGCTTTCATTCGGCGTCTCATCAAAAATGAAAATATTTTTGAAAACTACAAGTCTCATGGGTTTTAGTGGTGAAAAAATAATTTTAAAAATCGTTCGGGAAATGAGTTTACTCCCTGCTTACTTTCTTTGTATACATTCGACTATACGGGATTTACGGGAAATCGCGGGTTTTCGGTTGCCGGCGATTAAACTGTTTTCATTCGGCGTCTCATCAAAAATGAAAATATTTTTAAAACTACAAGTCTCATGGGTTTTAGTGGTGAAAAAATAATTTTAAAAATCGTTCGGGAAATGAGTTTACTCCTGCTTACTTTCTTTGTATACATTCCACTATACACGGGATTTACGGGAAATCGCGGGTTTTTGGTTTCCGGAGATTAAACTGGTTTCATTCGGCGTCTCATCAAAAATGAAAATATTTTTGAAAACTACAAGTCTCATGGGTTTTAGTGGTGAAAAAATAATTTTAAAAATCGTTCGGGAAATGAGTTTACTCCTGCTTTCTTTGTATACATTCGACTATACGGGCCGAATTTACGGGAAATCGCGGGTTTTCGGTTGCCGGCGATTAAACTGCTTTCATTCGGCGTCTCATCAAAAATGAAAATTTTTTGAAAACTACAAGTCTCATGGGTTTTAGTGGTGAAAAAATAATTTTAAAAATCGTTCGGGAAATGAGTTTACTCCCTGCTACTTTCTTTGTATACATTCGACTATACGGCCGAGCCGGGATTTACGGGAAATCGCGGGTTTTCGGTTGCCGGGATTAAACTGCTTTCATTCGGCGTCTCATCAAAATGAAAATATTTTTGAAAACTACAAGTCTCATGGGTTTTAGTGGTGAAAAATAATTTTAAAAATCGTTCGGGAAATGAGTTTACTCCCTGCTACTTTCTTTGTATACATTCGACTATACGGGCCGAGCCGGGATTTACGGGAAATCGCGGGTTTTCGGTTTCCGGAGATTAAACTGCTTTCATTCGGCGTCTCATCAAAAATGAAAAAATTTTTGAAAACTGCAAGTCTCATGAGTTTTAGTGGTGAAAAAATAATTTTAAAAATCGTTCGGGAAATGAGTTTACTCACTGCTTACTTTCTTTGTATACATTCGACTATACGGGATTTACGGGAAATCGCGGGTTTTCGGTTGCCGGCGATTAAACTGCTTTCATTCGGCGTCTCATCAAAAATGAAAATATTTTTGAAAATACAAGTCTCATGGGTTTTAGTGGTGAAAAAATAATTTTAAAAATCGTTCGGGAAATGAGTTTACTCCTGCTTACTTTCTTTGTATACATTCGACTATACGGGCCGAGCCGGGATTTACGGGAAATCGCGGGTTTTCGTTGTTCGGCGATTAAACTGCTTTCATTCGGCGTCTCATCAAAAATGAAAATATTTTTGAAAACTACAAGTCTCATGGGTTTTAGTGGTGAAAAAATAATTTTAAAAATCGTTCGGGAAATGAGTTTACTCCCTGCTACTTTCTTTGTATACATTCACTATACGGCCGAGCCGGGATTTACGGGAAATCGCGGGTTTTCGGTTGCCGGAGATTAAACTGGTTTCATTCGGCGTCTCATCAAAAATGAAAATATTTTTGAAAACTACAAGTCTCATGGGTTTTAGTGGTGAAAAAATAATTTTAAAAATCGTTCGGGAAATGAGTTTACTCCCTGCTTACTTTCTTTGTATACATTCGACTATACGGGATTTACGGGAAATCGCGGGTTTTCGGTTGCCGGCGATTAAACTGCTTTCATTCGGCGTCTCATCAAAAATGAAAATATTTTTGAAAACTACAAGTCTCATGGGTTTTAGTGGTGAAAAAATAATTTTAAAAATCGTTCGGGAAATGAGTTTACTCCCTGCTTACTTTCTTTGTATACATTCGACTATACGGGAGCGGGATTTACGGGAAATCGCGGGTTTTCGGTTGCCGGCGATTAAACTGCTTTCATTCGGCGTCTCATCAAAAATGAAAATATTTTTGAAAACTACAAGTCTCATGGGTTTTAGTGGTGAAAAAATAATTTTAAAAATCGTTCGGGAAATGAGTTTACTCCCTGCTTACTTTCTTTGTATACATTCGACTATACGGGATGGGATTTACGGGAAATCGCGGGTTTTCGGTTGCCGGATTAAACTGTTTCATTCGGCGTCTCATCAAAAATGAAAATATTTTTGAAAACTACAAGTCTCATGGGTTTTTAGTGGTGAAAAATAATTTTAAAAATCGTTCGGGAAATGAGTTTACTCCTGCTTACTTTCTTTGTATACATTCGACTATACGGGCCGACCGGGATTTACGGGAAATCGCGGGTTTTCGGTTCCGGATTAAACTGCTTTCATTCGGCGTCTCATCAAAAATGAAAATATTTTGAAAAACAAGTCTCATGGGTTTTAGTGGTGAAAAAATAATTTTAAAAATCGTTCGGGAAATGAGTTTACTCCCTGCTTACTTTCTTTGTATACATTCGACTATACGGGATTTACGGGAAATCGCGGGTTTTCGGTTGCCGGCGATTAAACTGCTTTCATTCGGCGTCTCATCAAAATGAAAATATTTTTGAAAACTACAAGTCTCATGGGTTTTAGTGGTGAAAAAATAATTTTAAAAATCGTTCGGGAAATGAGTTTACTCCCTGCTTACTTTCTTTGTATACATTCGACTATACGGGAGTCGGATTTACGGGAAATCGCGGGTTTTCGGTTGCCGGCGATTAAACTGCTTTCATTCGGCGTCTCATCAAATGAAAATATTTTTGAAAACTACAAGTCTCATGGGTTTTAGTGGTGAAAAAATAATTTTAAAAATCGTTCGGGAAATGAGTTTACTCCCTGCTTACTTTCTTTGTATACATTCGACTATACGGGATTTACGGGAAATCGCGGGTTTTCGGTTGCCGGCGATTAAACTGCTTTCATTCGGCGTCTCATCAAAAATGAAAATTTTTTGAAAACTACAAGTCTCATGGGTTTTAGTGGTGAAAAAATAATTTTAAAAATCGTTCGGGAAATGAGTTTACTCCCTGCTTTCTTTGTATACATTCGACTATCGGGCCGAGCGGGATTTACGGGAAATCGCGGGTTTTCGGTTGCCGGAGATTAAACTGCTTTCATTCGGCGTCTCATCAAAAATGAAAATATTTTTGAAAACTACAAGTCTCATGGGTTTTAGTGGTGAAAAAATAATTTTAAAAATCGTTCGGGAAATGAGTTTACTCCCTGCTACTTTCTTTGTATACATTCGACTATACGGGATATTTACGGGAAATCGCGGGTTTTCGGTTGCCGGATTAAACTGTTTCATTCGGCGTCTCATCAAAAATGAAAATATTTTTGAAAACTACAAGTCTCATGGGTTTTAGTGGTGAAAAAATAATTTTAAAAATCGTTCGGGAAATGAGTTTACTCCCTGCTACTTTCTTTGTATACATTCGACTATACGGCCGACGGGATTTACGGGAAATCGCGGGTTTTCGGTTGCCGGCGATTAAACTGCTTTCATTCGGCGTCTCATCAAAAATGAAAATATTTTTGAAAAACAAGTCTCATGGGTTTTAGTGGTGAAAAATAATTTTAAAAATCGTTCGGGAAATGAGTTTACTCCCTGCTTACTTTCTTTGTATACATTCGACTATACGGGATTTACGGGAAATCGCGGGTTTTCGGTTGCCGGCGATTAAACTGCTTTCATTCGGCGTCTCATCAAAAATGAAAATATTTTTGAAAACTACAAGTCTCATGGGTTTTAGTGGTGAAAAAATAATTTTAAAAATCGTTCGGGAAATGAGTTTACTCCTGCTTACTTTCTTTGTATACATTCGACTATACGGGATTTACGGGAAATCGCGGGTTTTCGGTTGCCGGCGATTAAACTGCTTTCATTCGGCGTCTCATCAAAAATGAAAATATTTTTGAAAACTACAAGTCTCATGGGTTTTAGTGGTGAAAAAATAATTTTAAAAATCGTTCGGGAAATGAGTTTACTCCCTGCTTACTTTCTTTGTATACATTCGACTATACGGGATTTACGGGAAATCGCGGGTTTTCGGTTTCCGGGATTAAACTGCTTTCATTCGGCGTCTCATCAAAAATGAAAATATTTTTGAAAACTACAAGTCTCATGGGTTTTAGTGGTGAAAAAATAATTTTAAAAATCGTTCGGGAAATGAGTTTACTCCCTGCTTACTTTCTTTGTATACATTCGACTATACGGGATTTACGGGAAATCGCGGGTTTTCGGTTGCCGGCGATTAAACTGCTTTCATTCGGCGTCTCATCAAAAATGAAAATATTTTTGAAAACTACAAGTCTCATGGGTTTTAGTGGTGAAAAAATAATTTTAAAAATCGTTCGGGAAATGAGTTTACTCCCTGCTTACTTTCTTTGTATACATTCGACTATACGGGATTTACGGGAAATCGCGGGTTTTCGGTTGCCGGAGATTAAACTGCTTTCATTCGGCGTCTCATCAAAAATGAAAATATTTTTGAAAACTACAAGTCTCATGGTTTTAGTGGTGAAAAATAATTTTAAAAATCGTTCGGGAAATGAGTTTACTCCTGCTTACTTTCTTTGTATACATTCGACTATACGGGACGGGATTTACGGGAAATCGCGGGTTTTCGGTTGCCGGCGATTAAACTGCTTTCATTCGGCGTCTCATCAAAAATGAAAATTTTTTGAAAACTACAAGTCTCATGGGTTTTAGTGGTGAAAAAATAATTTTAAAAATCGTTCGGGAAATGAGTTTACTCCCTGCTACTTTCTTTGTATACATTCGACTATACGGGCCGAGCCGGATTTACGGGAAATCGCGGGTTTTCGGTTGCCGGCGATTAAACTGCTTTCATTCGGCGTCTCATCAAAAATGAAAATATTTTTGAAAACTACAAGTCTCATGGGTTTTAGTGGTGAAAAAATAATTTTAAAAATCGTTCGGGAAATGAGTTTACTCCCTGCTTACTTTCTTTGTATACATTCGACTATACGGGCGAGCCGGATTTACGGGAAATCGCGGGTTTTCGGTTGCCGGAGATTAAACTGCTTTCATTCGGCGTCTCATCAAAAATGAAAATATTTTTGAAAACTACAAGTCTCATGGTTTTAGTGGTGAAAAAATAATTTTAAAAATCGTTCGGGAAATGAGTTTACTCCCTGCTTACTTTCTTTGTATACATTCGACTATACGGGATTTACGGGAAATCGCGGGTTTTCGGTTGCCGGCGATTAAACTGCTTTCATTCGGCGTCTCATCAAAAATGAAAATATTTTTGAAAACTACAAGTCTCATGGTTTTAGTGGTGAAAAAATAATTTTAAAAATCGTTCGGGAAATGAGTTTACTCCTGCTTACTTTCTTTGTATACATTCGACTATACGGCGAGCGGGATTTACGGGAAATCGCGGGTTTTCGGTTGCCGGCGATTAAACTGCTTTCATTCGGCGTCTCATCAAAAATGAAAATATTTTTGAAAACTACAAGTCTCATGGGTTTTAGTGGTGAAAAATAATTTTAAAAATCGTTCGGGAAATGAGTTTACTCCCTGCTTACTTTCTTTGTATACATTCGACTATACGGGATTTACGGGAAATCGCGGGTTTTCGGTTGCCGGCGATTAAACTGCTTTCATTCGGCGTCTCATCAAAAATGAAAATATTTTTGAAAACTACAAGTCTCATGGGTTTTAGTGGTGAAAAAATAATTTTAAAAATCGTTCGGGAAATGAGTTTACTCCCTGCTTACTTTCTTTGTATACATTCGACTATACGCCGAGCCGGGATTTACGGGAAATCGCGGGTTTTCGGTTGCCGGAGATTAAACTGGTTTCATTCGGCGTCTCATCAAAAATGAAAATATTTTTGAAAACTACAAGTCTCATGGGTTTTAGTGGTGAAAAATAATTTTAAAAATCGTTCGGGAAATGAGTTTACTCCCTGCTACTTTCTTTGTATACATTCGACTATACGGGATATTTACGGGAAATCGCGGGTTTTCGGTTGCCGATTAAACTGCTTTCATTCGGCGTCTCATCAAAAATGAAAATATTTTTGAAAACTACAAGTCTCATGGTTTTAGTGGTGAAAAAATAATTTTAAAAATCGTTCGGGAAATGAGTTTACTCCCTTACTTTCTTTGTATACATTCGACTATACGGCCGAGCGGGATTTACGGGAAATCGCGGGTTTTCGGTTGCCGGATTAAACTGCTTTCATTCGGCGTCTCATCAAAAATGAAAATATTTTTGAAAACTACAAGTCTCATGGGTTTTAGTGGTGAAAAAATAATTTTAAAAATCGTTCGGGAAATGAGTTTACTCCCTGCTTACTTTCTTTGTATACATTCGACTATACGGGATTTACGGGAAATCGCGGGTTTTCGGTTGCCGGCGATTAAACTGCTTTCATTCGGCGTCTCATCAAAAATGAAAATATTTTGAAAACTACAAGTCTCATGGGTTTTAGTGGTGAAAAAATAATTTTAAAAATCGTTCGGGAAATGAGTTTACTCCTGCTTACTTTCTTTGTATACATTCGACTATACGGGATTTACGGGAAATCGCGGGTTTTCGGTTGCCGGCGATTAAACTGCTTTCATTCGGCGTCTCATCAAAAATGAAAATATTTTTGAAAACTACAAGTCTCATGGTTTTAGTGGTGAAAAAATAATTTTAAAAATCGTTCGGGAAATGAGTTTACTCCCTGCTTACTTTCTTTGTATACATTCGACTATACGGGATTTACGGGAAATCGCGGGTTTTCGGTTGCCGGCGATTAAACTGCTTTCATTCGGCGTCTCATCAAAAATGAAAATATTTTTGAAAACTACAAGTCTCATGGGTTTTAGTGGTGAAAAAATAATTTTAAAAATCGTTCGGGAAATGAGTTTACTCCCTGCTTACTTTCTTTGTATACATTCGACTATACGGGATTTACGGGAAATCGCGGGTTTTCGGTTGCCGGAGATTAAACTGCTTTCATTCGGCGTCTCATCAAAAATGAAAATATTTTTGAAAACTACAAGTCTCATGGGTTTTAGTGGTGAAAAAATAATTTTAAAAATCGTTCGGGAAATGAGTTTACTCCTGCTTACTTTCTTTGTATACATTCGACTATACGGGCCGAGCCGGGATTTACGGGAAATCGCGGGTTTTCGGTTGCCGGCGATTAAACTGCTTTCATTCGGCGTCTCATCAAAAATGAAAATTTTTTGAAAACTACAAGTCTCATGGGTTTTAGTGGTGAAAAAATAATTTTAAAAATCGTTCGGGAAATGAGTTTACTCCTGCTTACTTTCTTTGTATACATTCGACTATACGGGATTTACGGGAAATCGCGGGTTTTCGGTTGCCGGCGATTAAACTGCTTTCATTCGGCGTCTCATCAAAAATGAAAATATTTTTGAAAACTACAAGTCTCATGGGTTTTAGTGGTGAAAAATAATTTTAAAAATCGTTCGGGAAATGAGTTTACTCCCTGCTTACTTTCTTTGTATACTTTTGACTATACGGGATTTACGGGAAATCGCGGGTTTTCGGTTGCCGATTAAACTGCTTTCATTCGGCGTCTCATCAAAAATGAAAATATTTTTGAAAACTACAAGTCTCATGGGTTTTAGTGGTGAAAAAATAATTTTAAAAATCGTTCGGGAAATGAGTTTACTCCTGCTACTTTCTTTGTATACATTCGACTATACGGGATTTACGGGAAATCGCGGGTTTTCGGTTGCCGGCGATTAAACTGCTTTCATTCGGCGTCTCATCAAAAATGAAAATATTTTTGAAAACTACAAGTCTCATGGGTTTTAGTGGTGAAAAATAATTTTAAAAATCGTTCGGGAAATGAGTTTACTCCCTGCTTACTTTCTTTGTATACATTCGACTATACGGGACGAGCCCGGGATTTACGGGAAATCGCGGGTTTTCGGTTGCCGGCGATTAAACTGCTTTCATTCGGCGTCTCATCAAAAATGAAAATATTTTTGAAAACTACAAGTCTCATGGGTTTTAGTGGTGAAAAAATAATTTTAAAAATCGTTCGGGAAATGAGTTTACTCCCTGCTACTTTCTTTGTATACATTCGACTATACGGGATTTACGGGAAATCGCGGGTTTTCGGTTGCGGCGATTAAACTGCTTTCATTCGGCGTCTCATCAAAAATGAAAAATTTTTGAAAACTACAAGTCTCATGGGTTTTAGTGGTGAAAAAATAATTTTAAAAATCGTTCGGGAAATGAGTTTACTCCCTGCTTACTTTCTTGTATACATTCGACTATACGGGCCGAGCGGGATTTACGGGAAATCGCGGGTTTTCGGTTGCCGGCGATTAAACTGCTTTCATTCGGCGTCTCATCAAAAATGAAAATATTTTTGAAAACTACAAGTCTCATGGGTTTTAGTGGTGAAAAAATAATTTTAAAAATCGTTCGGGAAATGAGTTTACTCCCTGCTACTTTCTTTGTATACATTCCTATACGGGCCGAGCCGGGATTTACGGGAAATCGCGGGTTTTCGGTTGCCGGATTAAACTGCTTTCATTCGGCGTCTCATCAAAAATGAAAATATTTTTGAAAACTACAAGTCTCATGGGTTTTAGTGGTGAAAAATAATTTTAAAAATCGTTCGGGAAATGAGTTTACTCCCTGCTTACTTTCTTTGTATACATTCGACTATACGGCGAGGGATTTACGGGAAATCGCGGGTTTTCGGTTGCCGGATTAAACTGCTTTCATTCGGCGTCTCATCAAAAATGAAAATATTTTTGAAAACTACAAGTCTCATGGGTTTTAGTGGTGAAAAAATTTTAAAAATCGTTCGGGAAATGAGTTTACTCCTGCTTACTTTCTTTATACATTCGACTATACGGGATTTACGGGAAATCGCGGGTTTTCGGTTGCCGGCGATTAAACTGCTTTCATTCGGCGTCTCATCAAAAATGAAAATATTTTTGAAAACTACAAGTCTCATGGGTTTTAGTGGTGAAAAAATAATTTTAAAAATCGTTCGGGAAATGAGTTTACTCCCTGCTTACTTTCTTTGTATACATTCGACTATACGGGATTTACGGGAAATCGCGGGTTTTCGGTTGCCGGCGATTAAACTGCTTTCATTCGGCGTCTCATCAAAAATGAAAATATTTTTGAAAACTACAAGTCTCATGGGTTTTAGTGGTGAAAAATAATTTTAAAAATCGTTCGGGAAATGAGTTTACTCCTGCTTACTTTCTTTGTATACATTCGACTATACGGGATTTACGGGAAATCGCGGGTTTTCGGTTGCCGGCGATTAAACTGCTTTCATTCGGCGTCTCATCAAAAATGAAAATATTTTTGAAAACTACAAGTCTCATGGGTTTTAGTGGTGAAAAAATAATTTTAAAATCGTTCGGGAAATGAGTTTACTCCTGCTTACTTTCTTTGTATACATTCGACTATACGGGATTTACGGGAAATCGCGGGTTTTCGGTTGCCGGCGATTAAACTGCTTTCATTCGGCGTCTCATCAAAAATGAAATATTTTTGAAACTACAAGTCTCATGGGTTTTAGTGGTGAAAAAATAATTTTAAAAATCGTTCGGGAAATGAGTTTACTCCCTGCTACTTTCTTTGTATACATTCGACTATACGGGCCGAGCCGGGATTTACGGGAAATCGCGGGTTTTCGGTTGCCGGCGATTAAACTGCTTTCATTCGGCGTCTCATCAAAAATGAAAAATTTTTGAAAACTACAAGTCTCATGGGTTTTAGTGGTGAAAAAATAATTTTAAAATCGTTCGGGAAATGAGTTTACTCCTGCTTACTTTCTTTGTATACATTCGACTATACGGGATTTTTACGGGAAATCGCGGGTTTTCGGTTGCCGGCGATTAAACTGCTTTCATTCGGCGTCTCATCAAAAATGAAAATATTTTTGAAAACTACAAGTCTCATGGGTTTTAGTGGTGAAAAATAATTTTAAAAATCGTTCGGGAAATGAGTTTACTCCTGCTTACTTTCTTTGTATACATTCGACTATACGGGAGATTTACGGGAAATCGCGGGTTTTCGGTTGCCGGCGATTAAACTGCTTTCATTCGGCGTCTCATCAAAAATGAAAATATTTTTGAAAACTACAAGTCTCATGGGTTTTAGTGGTGAAAAAAATTTTAAAAATCGTTCGGGAAATGAGTTTACTCCTGCTTACTTTCTTTGTATACATTCGACTATACGGGATTTACGGGAAATCGCGGGTTTTCGGTTGCCGGCGATTAAACTGCTTTCATTCGGCGTCTCATCAAAAATGAAAATATTTTTGAAAACTACAAGTCTCATGGGTTTTAGTGGTGAAAAAATAATTTTAAAAATCGTTCGGGAAATGAGTTTACTCCCTGCTTACTTTCTTTGTATACATTCGACTATAGGGATTTACGGGAAATCGCGGGTTTTCGGTTGCCGGCGATTAAACTGTTTCATTCGGCGTCTCATCAAAAATGAAATATTTTTGAAAACTACAAGTCTCATGGGTTTTAGTGGTGAAAAAATAATTTTAAAAATCGTTCGGGAAATGAGTTTACTCCTGCTACTTTCTTTGTATACATTCGACTATACGGGATTTACGGGAAATCGCGGGTTTTTCGGTTGCCGGCGATTAAACTGCTTTCATTCGGCGTCTCATCAAAAATGAAAATTATTTTGAAAACTACAAGTCTCATGGGTTTTAGTGGTGAAAAAATAATTTTAAAAATCGTTCGGGAAATGAGTTTACTCCTGCTTACTTTCTTTGTATACATTCGACTATACGGGATTTACGGGAAATCGCGGGTTTTCGGTTGCCGGCGATTAAACTG
>JASGCC010001274.1:0-39845 GCA_030067915.1 Hydractinia echinata | reverse complement strand
TTTGTGTTACTAATATTTACGGTTGAGTAATTCGAAATTTCAATAGCACTACTTGTTGGCAAAGAGGTGTTATTTAAGAAGTTCGAGTTGTTCATCAACACTTTGCTTCTTTTTATGATCAATACTCCGGCACGAACTCTGTTATTAATGAAATTTGACGACATAATTTTTCCAGTTGTTTTGTAAGCGTAAACTACTGAATTTGGGACATGACCCATTCGGGCTCCTTTAACATTATTCAAAAAAGTAGAATTAATTATACTCATTTGACCGCCAAAAATTAATAGAACAGGGCTGCCGCTTTTCGTTCTATTAAAGATGGAATTTGCGATAAATGTTCTTCTTTGTTTGGCATGAAAAAAACTGTTGGTTTTTGTACCCGAAATTATCGAATTCCTTACTGTTATATCTGTGTTATAGGTTTTAATGTATCCGTAACCATAAAATTGACACTGCATAAATGTTACAGAAGTTACGTTGATAAAGTAGAGAACAAAATGTGTTTTTACAAATGTTGAGTTTGTGAATATCATATCAACATTTCCAATTATGTTATGGTAAGATTGTCCTTCTGTTCCTCCTCTAACAAACGTAACGTTATCAAACATCATCACGGAAGTTATTTTTCCCGTTAAAGCTGCACTGCAAATGCGCGAAATGTGAAAAAATAAAGAATTTTTCACAGTGATTTTAAGCGTAGATATTGTATTGCTTTCACTCAGAAGAAAAGAAGAAACATTTTGAAATATGCAGTCATAAATATCAATATATATTGAGATGTTTTCTTTTGCCAAGATATTTAGGAAACTAGAATTATTAGAAAACTGCATATCGCAAAACTCTATTCCATGTAGTGATAAGTATGTGTCGTGAAAATTTTGTATATGAAATATGTCAATGTTGCCAGTCTTATCTTTTTTAATTAACGGTCTAAAATAACTGCTAATTTTCTTTTTAATGCGAAGTGGTTCATGCAGATACATAGTTTCGGTAACGAAATAAACCATGCGGTTCGTTGTACCTCCATCAAGTATGATTGTATCACTTGTACTTCTTTTGTTTGTTGTATATTGAATCGTCCTACATGGATTTGATTCATGCCCACATGACGGATTATCAACGCCATTGTTAGAAACATGAATGTCCACGCATACAACAACTATAGAAAACAAAATAAAAGTAAATATGTTGCAAAAATTTGATTTTGCGTGTTTAAAATATTATTCTCACCGATCACACAGATTTCAAGGATGGCTAGCACCAGCTGAATGACAGTTCTAAAATACAATAGGTGAAGTTAGTGTTAAATTACAAAAAGTATGGTTGCACCATCAATATGTCACCGGTAAAAACAGCACTGACAAGTCAGTCTGACGCATTGACCTTTTCGCAAAATAAAGGACATTCTGACGCTAAATGAAGTTGTATATTTAAACACACTAACTTGAAGATGATTGCTTTTCAATTAATATTTTCTTTACCAGAAAAAAATATTTTGAAAATTTTCTACTTTTAGTTGTTCTTGTACGTTAGAAAATTAAAATTAGAAAAATTTAGAAAACAATGACAATAAGGAACAAATTAATATTTTGTTATTCTCTAGTTCGTGATTAAAAAACAAAAAGAAAGTCAATCCTATCGATTTTTTCGACCTTTTACCGCCATATTTTGACAAAATGCCATATTAACTTAGGAGATGTAGCTAACCAACATTTGTTTTATCCAAAGATAATACTGTGATTGATAATAACAAAAGTTGCTGAATTTTCACCTATGCAAGGTTAATTTCGAAGGTTATAGAAAAGCTGATTGTTAGATTTAGAGGGAATACAGTGGGTTTTGAAGAATAAATAATTTAAAAAAAAATTCTTCGGAAAGACTTAATGATACTACACGAAATTCTATATGGGATGAAAATTGAACAATTTTAAGTCAATGGAATATTGTTTTGTTTAGATCAAAATTAGGATTTGCACCAGGCCTTGTAAGAACCAAGCTGAGAATTGGTAACGTTTGCGAAAACAACACAAAAAGGAAAAAAATGATGGTTCATTTGTAAAGATCAAATTTGGCAATGTTTCGGCGAAACTAGCTGCAAGACGTTGATTTGATTTGAAAGCAGAACAGCGCTAGGGACTGTGATTTAGTGAAATGTAATACTTAAAGGAGAGGCGAACAAAAAATTATTTTGTGGCAACCAAAAAAGAAATTTTAAGCCAGCGAAAATTTTTTTACAAATTTCTAAATCCTAAATTCTACTAAGATAACTACTATAATAAGACATAAATAACTATATATTACACAACTGCTAAGTATCTATATATTTTCCTAGTACACTACAGAATACATTACAGAATACATTACAGAATTTTCATGGCTGTGTGGGAGGTAAAAATATGTAGCTTTTGGATGTACTGACCAGTAAAAATAAAAATAACATCTTTGTCGCGAGATAACTAAAAATATTACGTCTATAGTAATAACAATTTTTTAATTTAAATTATGCGCGAGATGGTAATTATTTTAAAAGAAACAAGCTTGTTTATGTCACGCCTTAATGAAATTAAATGAAAATAAATTCTTAGAGTAATATATTCATGTAATTCAATACAAATTAGTTAAGCAATCGAATTAAACACAAAACTTTTGCAACGCGCTATACATATAACCTGGCTACAGTTAAACACCAAATCTGTACGGTGGAGAGCGCACTTCTCTTTAATGGCTATGTTAAGCAAAAGGATAATTGAACTGTGAAGATTTATGATTGGTTGTTAGTTTGATTTTGTAAAAATATTTTTTGCTTTTCACGAGGAGAAAATTATGGAACAAATTTTCCGACAAGTTCTCGTTTTTCAAGAAAACAATAAATTTACTCAGCGAGTTTTTTAACCAATCAGGAAAAAAATATCAGCTTTTTGCACGCTATTTCAACCAATCAGAGAAAAAAATATCAGCTTTTTGCACTGTAGAATTGAAAAGTAAGTAAAAATTTCCACTCGTTTCTCGCGTAGAAAATAAAAATATAGCATATATTTCGTGTAGATTAGCCAATCACAGTGCGAGAAAAAACTTAAACCACATGATAATAAAATTACATTTGTCACATTATTTAACATTTTTGCTATTTTTGATGATCAGTCAACTTTTTCTTGCTTAATTACTTTGTGTATATTGACCTGTGACCATTACATAAAGAGAAACATATTCAATTGTTTTTTAGTTTAGCTACCTGTTTAGCAAATGTGTAAAAATAATCAATTATTAATAAATCAGCACTAACAAAAATAATTTTTTGCATTTTTATAGAACAAAAGTGAACAACTTTAACAGGAGAAAATTAAATTTTCATTTAAAAAATTTCGATCAAAATCTTGACTCCTTTAAAAGTAAAGAAAGATGCTGAATCGAGTCAGTTTTATGACGTAAATGAGTTCAGAAAGTTGTTCCTGCGAAGAGAAAAACTGCAAGGTTCGGTGTCAATAAATACAAATTCTAGGCTCCTCGCTCATCAGTAAGGAATTTCGTGGAACTGAAAGATCCCAGTAGCCTGGATACCATTAACTTGAAGCATACAGGCTCTGTGCTGTCTCTATCTATATATCATCAGAGATTCCTCCCTCACGTGTCGGAAATCAATAATTAATATTATCTTAAATTTCCAGCCATTAGGACTTTAGTTATATAATTAATTAGATATTAGCTCAAGCTTTTAAGTTCTTGTTAATATTTTCGGACACCAGAATAAAGCATTCAGGCAAATTTCTTTCCATAGACATAATTTGGGACTTGAAATTTTGAATGTTGTAGAAATTGTTCCTATATATGTTTCAGCTAGCTAGCTGGGTAATAAAAAACATAAGCTTTAAAAAACTTATTTAGGTGCAACTAGAGCAACCAGAATTGGAAAACTTGGAAAGACTAAAAAATTCTGGTTATTTTTAATAAGAGAAGTAACATAGGAATCTTATGCTGGTTAGATTTCAAAACACTTGTTTTCATAGTGAGATGTATAGCCCGGCCATTAAGTAAGACACGCAACTTAACCTCCTCCATTAACAATAAAAAGACAAAATCTTTGGCAATAAAAAGTTAATCATATCTGGACAAGGCAGCAACATAATAAAAAAACAAAATATGTTGTTGATTGACTCCATATTGATAATTATAATTTTTGGGAATTTGAAACACTCGTAGATAATTTTTATGCCTAAAACTACCTTGATAAAAAGAATTAACTTAATGTTGTCTTTTATGCGTTCGAATAAAAAAACAACTAGGTAAAGCAAACATCATATTTCCATACCATAACATAGCTTACCTTTTTCTACAAAACTATTTGCGATCATGAAGGCATAGCTATAATCTTTGTTGAAAAATTAGAAAAAATGTGCCAGCTGTTTATTTCCTAGCTTATAGCATTTAAAACTGGGCAAGATGCTTTCAAAAAATAATAAACCAAACAGCCGAGGCTTTCTTAGTCTATGCTTTTCGACTTCACTCGATCTTTACATTTTTGCTTTTGAAAACCCTTTTAACTCATTATTGTTCGGCCCCACACTATCGTATAAAACGCATTTCGTAAAAAAAGACAATTCTTCGAGATAAAGTTAAAGTTAGTTTACGATGGAGACTTAACATTCTGAAACTTATTTTTTTTTTAAATTTTTTGGACTAGCATAATCAAATAATCATTTTTGTGCTACCTCTCTTTACAAAAGTGATGATGCTTTTGAACAAAGGTGTAAATAAAAAAGTAAATCGATAAATAAAAAACTAAACAAAAAATTACGTTATTATTTACCTCTCCATGGACTTGTTTGCTTACTTCTCCAATACTCATTCGATATGACTCTGCAGTCTTTACGCCGAAAGTATAAACACAAATGAGCTAATGGTACGCTAATCTCCTGCGTCCATTATAGCACATTTTATAGTTAACCTTTTGACCCGATTTAATTATTTTTTTCCGCTTGTTATGGTGCCATTAAAAAGATCTCTAACAAGCTCGCATATTTTGTATACTATAGTAAATATTTTGTAATACGCCTACATAAGATTTTGCTAAAAATAGGAAGACGGAATCGTATCTACGTATTTACGACATAGAGCATTTGCTCAATAAGTAAGAAGTCTTCGGTCCAAGTTCAATTTTGATCCGTCATCATCGTAAGACTTGGAAAGCGAGCGTTCAGTTTAAAAGTATTACAATTCTTATCTAACATACGCATGATTTGTTCTAAAAAACAGAAACAAACAAGTGTGTAGTTGAGTGTAGACAAATGAACGTAGACGAATCTGGACTGTAAAATCAATAAGTAACATAAGATGCGTGTAAACAAACCGAAATTAAAACAAATCAAAATCCTTGTGTGATTTCGAAATATATAAATTACGATAAGATTAACCCAGATATGCAACTTATTAAGATGTTTACGTACATTAGAAACGATAATTTTCGAACGGAAAAACTTTCGGATTTTTTTAATCCGAAACATTTTCCGTCCAAAATTTGTGCCTGCCGAAAGTTTTTTTGTACGGAAATTTTGTCTTTTCATATTTGTTTAAAAAAGGACCAGTGCATATAAATTATATATCGGGTAATCAGAAAATCAATAAAAACTGCAATTTCTGAACTTATTATTTTCGTTATTTTCACATTTGGCTGAGGCTCTATCTATAAAGTTCCATCCTGAAGACCCTTTTTTAGATCTTGATTGAATATATGTAGATTATAAATAATTCTAGCCTTTTTTTTGTGCTCTTTCCGTAATCATTACTTTTGAAATTTGGTTAAAATTCGTTCAAAAGACTTACATTTTTTGACTTTATAAATCTTGTCCGAAAATTTTTCCGCTGAAATAAAAAATTGTGTCCGAAGGTTTTTCCACGGAAAATTTTAGTTCTTAATGCAGGCGGGAAAAGGAAATAAGAAGGGTTTTTTTTTAAATTCGCCATGATAATGAAAAACTAAGGATCTTGTAGTGCGAACTATTTGTGTTCCATACGAAATAGTTGAGATACTTAGAGATTTAAGAAGCTTGGTCTTTTTGTTCGAGTTCCCCATCAAAACTCATGTCCACATTGTCTATCAAGAGACAAGGTTGTTGCATCATTAACGCGAGAAATTAAATTATATTTGAAAATGGGCAAAATGGCCTATCTTTAGTATGTATGACGTCATTTCTAATACCAGTAACGTCATCAGATTATTTATTTACATGGAAGAAGTTTGTATTAAGACATTCATGCCTTATTTTACCCGATATATCGGCAAGCAGGTCGGATAAAACTCCATATAAACAGTGACAAAGCGGGATGGCTCAGCAAGCGGGCTGACCTCGTTTTCATACACATGTATCAATGTTTTTGCAGATATTCTTATTTCTGTTTTGAAAGTAAGCAACAGCTAATAGGAAAGTCGTACATAATCAAACATACAGAATGGCCAATATGTGTGCAGATGATAAAATATATTTTGGATCAGTTAATGTCGATCCTGCAAATAGGAAGGAGAGAAAAGAACTGATAAAAAAAGGAACAACACAAATAACGGGAGATAAGACAAGTTTTTTTAAAACACAGTGGCAAGTGGCAGTAAAAGTGGAAGTGCAAAAATACTATTTGAATTCTATCAAAAACTTATTACTTCGCCTTAAATTTAGTGTAAAAGGGAATTATTTTAACTTGAACACATAACCTTATAAAGTCCAATAAAGAATCTGCATTGCCTGAGACTTCTTCCACCAATCCTAGAGACAGGAACTAACTGGAAAGAGGCGCTGAATTTTTCTTTTTACCAACGCAAAGAACACGTGATTTTGTTAGGGAATCTTTAAAAATCAAGAGGTTGGTGCTAGGAACAAGAGAAAAAAACACTGCATACCTCAACTTATTTATAACAAAAGGGAAAATCTAGAAAGAAATTTATGAGCTGCTTAACGAGACTAGTTATTGCTTGAACAAGCTAGAGACGACTCCAAATTTAGAAAAGATATCTCCGATGCAATACGAGAGTCGACTAAAAGGTTTACAGAAAGTATTAGTTGTGTTAGTAAAGCAATGACTGATCTTAGTAGTGGCATTAGCCATTCGTTACAGCTGCTAGAACAAGCTATGGTAATGCAAGCCAATTCTATCAACATCCGCCAAATAATATGTATTCACAAATGCTCAATAGCCCTCTATTGCTGCCACATAGTCCAGGGGGACGAAAATAACTATTAATAACGAATTCATCTAAACAAAACATTCATCTTGAACTATTTCTAAATCTGGGTCGTTTACTGAGTATATTGGGTCTGGGATATTTATGTGTTTATTTTCATTACTTTTCATAACATCTGTTTGCATTTCAACCAGTTCATCATCAACATAGGTTCTATTGGTAGCCCTGTGGTAGAGCGTTCGCTTCCAGTGCGGGAGGTCTTGGGTTCAAACCCCGGCCGAGTCATGCCAGAGACTTTAAAAGTGTGAATTTATCCTTTCTGCTTAGCGCTCAGCATGAGAAAAGGATTGATATCTTAGGCGGTTGTCTAGTTGAGCCATTGTTGTGCTTGCACGACTTTCGTAGCTCAAATGGGAGCTTTAAATACGCTAGGAACCCCTTCGCAGGACCCTCATTGATAGCAGTACCAATAGGAACTGAAGAGGCTATCCTGGGTAAATAATTTCAATAATTGCGTCTGCACATGTTATGTAAGACCAAACAAGCGTAAATAATTAGGAATTGTTTCCACTTTCAGATCAACTTTCCTTGTTAAAATAGCCCACATAGCTTTAAGGCGATCAAAGGCGCCCTCAATAGGGTTTCGTACCTATCTGAGTATATTTTATATCTACAAGATATAAAGTTATATCATATCTCAGGGCAACAATTTACCCAATACAAGCTCCAAACGCCAGCTGGATCGTTTTGCAAGTGGAGAAAATAAACTTCACATTAATTCTTATAATTCAACAGAGCCATGTGTTTTTTTTATCTTCGGTATAGTTAATATGTTTTTCGAAAGTTTGGCTTTGTCGTTAAAGCACTCGTCTCACTCTCGGCATGTAAAAATACAGCAAAAGCGGCGCAACGGATGGGTTTCAAAAAAGCGCGTAAACAAAAGAAATTTGAATAGAGTTTAGATGTATCTACTTTTCTTTTTAAACCTCCTTGCTGAGACCTGAATCGCTTTATATCATCGCATATTATCTTTAGAATTAAGTATCCATGCTAAAAAATCACAGACAGACAAACGTTAAACAAGGTCTAAAAACTTCTGTTGGGCCAATATTTGCCAGCAGTTGTAGTTGTTTTGAAGCAAGACACAGCTTTATTAGAAAATTTGGTGGAAGTTTGTTTATAGTTAGACAGCTCCAAACAGAAATATGTTTGACCAATGTTTAGAAGATATATTCCACACTAAACATAAACAAGAAATTATACGATGTATGTCGTAGCCAAATATTTCGTATAAAGAAATATATAAAAAATACAAATCATTTAGTAGAAAATACATTACCCACAAATTTTAATAAGATCTACAATCCCTTACAAAAATATTGAGACAATGGTTCTTTCTCGGCTAATTTACAAAGTAAAATAGCCGAGAAGACAGAATCACCTTGCGAATTCTCCGCAGTTAGTAGCCTGCGGAAGTGTTATTTTTGCATCTGCATAGGTTAGGTAAGTAGCCTTTAAAATATGCTAATCACGCTTTCTAACATGCTAGCTTTACGGAATAATCCACGCCAGGACCCATAAAAATCGCGAAATTTGAGAAGAATCAGCACAATTACCACATTGTGAGGGTTGTAATCTAACCAAACAGCCTAAGATACTAAGATACGTCAAATTGCGCAGGTCTAATATAGAAATCGCCTAAATAACTAATTGTGGGGACAAACCTCAAAATTTCAAAATTATTTTAATATTTTTGTCAAGTTTCCAAAACAAAGATCGATAATTAATATGTGAAGTTTTAAGTTTGTGGTTGTTTAAAAAGTGTAGGTACGATAAATGCATATGTGCAGCTATAGTGTAAAACGTATACATATTTAATTAGAAATGCCTCAAAATAAATCCATGTCTTCGCCCTCAACTTATTGTTATTGAAACATTGAAAAGCACTTCATAAATGACTACCTTTATATTCCCAAATCATACAAGATAATCTTTCTGCATATTTCATTCATTTAAATCACGTGTCGAAGCACACCCCAACCTTATGAACATCGTTTTATGTTACATACAATCTTTTTGCACAGCTTCCAGACAAGAAACAATACAAATCCGATAACAGGCGTACTAAAAAACTCCAGAACATTCAGAACGGTTGATATTAAAATAATATTTTCTTGGTTTTTATAGTTGTACATGTATAAAAACGCACGAAATTGGTTAACTCCAACAAGAAAACAAAGGCTGACCAAAGATGTGGTTTCCATCCAGTTGATGAATTTTGATTTATATGGTTTCACACGCAAATGAACTACCAGTAGTAAAAGCATGATTGGAAGAATGAACCACAATCGTTGCATTGGATCGATGAAAAATGTTGTAAACACAGCAATAACGAGTCTCTGGTACAATCTCCATGTATCCCAAAATAAACAAGATTCGCCATGCCTGTATTTACGAAAAGGCTCTTGAAACATATTGCAAATATATTCATTTAAAATTGTGTCGCTTGTTACGTTTTGACGTCGACAAAACTTTCCCAAAAACCAATATCCAATAGTTAGCGGTGGCATAAACAGGCAGCAAAAGAATTGCACAAAAGTGATTTTGTGATTTTCAAGAAGTCGAACACTTACACATAATGTTAGTGGGAATGGTAAAATCCATAAAACGAAATATACAATGTTTACCTTTTGCCACAGGGTGTAACATATAATTTCTCCATTTACGTGAAGAATATATTCTCCGTTTACCTTTCTGCAATTAATAAATTGCAAAGAAAATTTGGCCCAGATTGTGTAACCAAGAGTGACAACATGTAAACAGCAAATGGATGCACGAAGTAGAAATCTGCGGTATCTCCAGTAATATATCCTCTTTTTGCGCACAACGCAATACAATCCTGCAATCAATAAAAATATAAATGCTGAAAGAAGCATACAACAAACAAACAAAAATTCTTTGATGATCATTCTTTCGACAACTGTCATGTCCTTTTTCGGGCAGAATTTAAGAAACTCTTTCGGTATATTAAGGTTGAATAAATTGAATGCCAGTGTATTTAGAACATTTGATCTTTTATCAGTTTGTACATCTACTTTGACATGAATTAATGATTTAATCTGATAAAAGGCAACTAACACTTTCAATATGCCAGATATTCTGCTGTTTTCTTTATAGTATTTGTGATTCGATGACGTCACTTCGTCTATTGGCGGTGATCCGTGTATGACAACAAAACCATCCTCGTCAATCAAGGTATATTCGTCATGATTAATAGAACTATCTCTTGTTTTGTTCAATAATTTTTAATTCACGTTTCTCTTCATGTTTTAAACGATTCGTTATCTTCAAAACCTTTCTTAAAGCTAGCACAAAAAAGTATTTTGAAAAGAAACTTATCTCTTTTAAGTATGCTAGTAGCATCGCATATGTCAATCCAAAGATTAGAAATATTATCCAAAACGGTCCCTGGCCGGCGCATGAAGTTGAAGAAATACAACGATTATCAAAATAGTTGACCTGATACCCTGTTTTACATACTCCACAGAGATTTCCAGTTCTGTGGCTAGCGCAACTCTTGATAGATGTACATTTTCTGTCCTCTTGGGAACAGCAGTACTGTTCTGGACAAGGGATAAACTTAAGATGGTTTTGACTTACGAATCCCCAAAATCGGTCTTTACTTTTGATATGACCATCACAATCCCCACCTGGAGGGCACGGGAAGCATTGAATTTGTTTGTTAAAGGGCTTAATTATATTGCCTGGCACAATTTGAATTTTCTGGCTTGAAGTTTGGAGTTTATATGTGCTTCTTGAACAAAGTTTGCATGACAACTTGTATACGATACGTATTACTTCTCTCTCGTATTTTGAATAAAGTGCATTGTAGTTTATCGGGCATGTGTAGTCCAAGGATATATTAGTTTGCCTTGAAAAGGTAAGGTAAATGGATGGAATAAGCTTCCTTTCTTTACTGCGAGATAATATTACGTTGACGTTGTATATTGTGGAATGAGTTGCAAATGGTAAGTTAATGTAAAGGGCAGCAGGCACAGGATATGTTCTTGTTTCATTAACTTTTATAGTGACATTGTTCATTTTTAACCAAGTTATCACTCCCTGACCTTGATTATAAAGCATTTCGATTGCAGTTTTTAGAGCAAAATTTCTGTCAAAATTCACGTTATCTATTTTGACATTACTTCTTTCACAACGCATACCCCCAACTTCATTTGCGATGTTACCTTTAATTATTGATGAATATACATGAATTTCTGAGTCCTTAGCATAAATACCACCTCCATCTCTTTTTGCTTTGTTGAATTTAATATTTGTGTTTACTGAAGAAACTTTACTGAATAAAATATAAGTACCTCCTCCACTTCTTGCGGTATTGTTAGTTACATTTGTGTTTACTAAAGACACTTTGCTTTTGTGAATTTCAATACCTCCTCCACTTCTCGCGGTATTGTAAGTTATATTTGCGTTAAGTAAAGACACTTTGCTTGTGTCAATTTCAATACCTCCTCCATAAGTTGCGGTATTGTTAGTTACATTTGTGTTTAGTAAAGACACTTCGCTTCTGTAAATTTGAATACCTCCTCCATGCATCGCAGTATTGTTAGTTACTTTGGTGTTTGCTAAAGAAACTACTATGCTTTGGCGAATGTGAATACCTCCTCCTCTACGCATCGCGGTATTGTTAGTTAAATTTGTGTTTAGTAAAGACACTTCGCTTCTGTAAATTTTAATACCTCCTGCATTCATCGCGGTATTGTTACTTACATTTGTGTTTAGTAAAGACACTCTGCTGTGTTCAATTAGAATACCTCCTCCGTTCCCCGTTGCGGTATTGTTAGTTAAATTTGTGTTTAGTAAAGACACTCCGCTGTATACAATTAAAATACCTCCTCCATGAGTCGCATTATTGTTAATTACACTTGTGTTAACAGAGGACACTGTGCTGTCAACAATTAGAATACCTCCTCCAAAAGTCGCACTATTGTTAGTTACGTTTGTGTTGCTAATATTTACGTTTGAGTAATCCGAAATTTTAATAGCACTACCTGTGCGAAAAGAGGTGTTATTTAAGAAGTTCGAATTGTTTATTAAGACTCTGCTTCCATTTATTTTCAATACTACGTCAGGAACTTTGTTATTAATGAAATTTGACGACATAATTTTTCCAGTTGTTTTGTAAGCGTAAACTACTGCATTTGGAACATGACCTATTCGGGCTCCTTTAACATTATTCAAAAAAGTAGAATTAATTATACTCATTTGACCATTAAAAAATAGTAAAATAGGGCTGCCGCTTTTCGTTCTATTGAAGATGAATTTGCGATCAATGTTCTTCCTTGTTTGGCATGAAGAAAACAGTTGGTTTTTGTACCCGAAATTATCGAATTCTTTACTGTTATGTCTGTGTTATAGGTTTTAATGTATCCATAACCATAAAATTGACACTGCATAAATGTTACAGAAGTTACGTTGATAAAGTAGAGAACAAAATGTGTTTTTACAAATGTTGAGTTTGTGAATATCATATCAACATTTCCAGTTATGCTATGATAAGATTTTCCTTCTGTTCCTCCCTAACAAACGTAACGTTATCAAACATCATCACGGAAGTTATTTTTCCCGTTAAAGCTGCACTGCAAATGCGCGAAATGTGAAAAAATAAAGAATTTTTCACAGTGATTTTAAGCGTAGATATTGTATTGCTTTCACTCAGAAGAAAAGAAGAAACATTTTGAAAAAAGCAGTCATAAATATCAATATATATTGAGATGTTTTCTTTTGCCAAGATATTTAGGAAACTAGAATTTTCAGAAAACTGCATATCGCAAAACTCTATTCCATGTAGTGATAAGTATGTGTGGTGAAAATTTTGTATATGAAATATGTCAATGTTGCCAGTCTTATCTTTTTTAATTAACGGTCTAAAATAACTGCTAATTTTCTTTTTAATGCGAAGTGGTTCATGCAGATACATAGTTTCGGTAACGAAATAAACCATGCGGTTCGTTGTACCTCCGTCAAGTATGATTGTATCACTTGTACTTCTTTTGTTTGTTGTATATTGAATCGTCCTACATGGATTTGATTCATGCCCACATGACGGATTATCACCGCCATTGTTAGAAACATGAATGTCCGTGCATACAACAACTAGAGAAAACAAATATAAAGTAAATATGTTGCAAAAATTTGACTTTGTGTGTTTAAAATATTATTCTCACCAATCACACAGATTTCAAGGATGGCTAGCACCAGCTGAATGACAGTTCTAAAATACAATAGGTGAAGTTAGTGTTAAATTACAAAAAGTATGGTTGCACCATCAATATATCACCGGTAAAAACAGCACTGACAAGTCAGTCTGACGCATTGACCTTTTCGCAAAATAAAGGACATTCTGACGCTAAATGAAGTTGTATATTTAAACACACTAACTTGAAGATGATTGCTTTTCAATTAATATTTTCTTTACCAGAAAAAACAATATTTTGAAAATTTTCTACTTTTAGTTGTTCTTGTACGTTAGAAAATTAAAATTAGAGAAATTTAGAAAACAATGACAATAAGGAACAAATTAATATTTTGTTATTCTCTAGTTCGTGATTAAAAAACAAAAAGAAAGTCAATCATATCGATTTTTTCGACCTTTTACCGCCATATTTTGACAAAATGCCATATTAACTTAGGAGATATAGCTAACCAACATTTGTTTTATCCAAAGATAATACTGTGATTGATAATAACAAAAGTTGCTGAATTTTCACCTATGCAAGGTTAATTTCGAAGGTTATAGAAAAGCTGATTGTTAGATTTGTAGGGAATACAGTGGGTTTTAAAGAATAAATAATTTAAAAAAAAATTCTTCGGAAAGACTTAATGATACTACACGAAATTCTATATGGGATGAAAATTGAACAATTTTAAGTCAATGGAATATTGTTTTGTTTAGATCAAAATTAGGATTTGCACCGGGCCTTGTAAGAACCAAGCTGAGATTTGTAACGTTTGCGAAAACAACACAAAAAGGAAAAAAATGATGGTTCATTTGTAAAGATCAAATTTGGCAATGTTTCGGCGAAACTAGGCTGCAAGACGTTGATTTGAATTTGAAAGCAGAACAGCGCTAGGGACTGTGATTTAGTGAAATGTAGTACTTAAAGGAGAGGCGAACAAAAAATTATTTTGTGGCAACCAAAAAAGAAATTTTAAGCCAGCGAAAATTTTTTTACAAATTTCTAAATCCTAAATTCTACTAAGATAACTACTATAATAAGACATAAATAACTATATATTACACAACTAC
Source organism: Hydractinia echinata (assembly GCA_030067915.1). Taxonomy (NCBI): domain Eukaryota; kingdom Metazoa; phylum Cnidaria; class Hydrozoa; order Anthoathecata; family Hydractiniidae; genus Hydractinia; species Hydractinia echinata. Next base: position 25,350 of record JASGCC010001274.1, on the reverse strand, counting down.
TAAGTATCTATATATTTTCCTAGTACACTACAGAATACATTACAGAATACATTACAGAATTTTCATGGCTGTGTGGGAGGTCAAAATATGTAGCTTTTGGATGTACTGACCAGTAAAAATCAAAAATAACATCTTTGTCGCGAGATAACTAAAAATATTACGCACTCTAGTAATAACAATTTTTTAATTTAAATTATGCGCGAGATGGTAATTATTTTAAAAGAAACAAGCTTGTTTATGTCACGCCTTAATGAAATTAAATGAAAATAAATTCTAGAGTAATATATTCATGTAATTCAATACAAATTAGTTAAGCAATCGAATTAAACACAAAACTTTTGCAACGCGCTATACATATAACCTGGCTACAGTTAAACACCAAATCTGTACGGTGGAGAGCGCACTTCTCTTTAATGGCTATGTTGAAGCAAAAGGATAATTGAACTGTGAAGATTTATGATTGGTTGTTAGTTTGATTTGTAAAAATATTTTTTGCTTTTCACGAGGAGAAAATTATGGAACAAATTTTCCGACAAGTTCTCGTTTTTCAAGAAAACAATAAATTTACTCAGCGAGTTTTTAACCAATCAGGAAAAAAATATCAGCTTTTTGCACGCTATTTCAACCAATCAGAGAAAAAATATCAGCTTTTTGCACTGTAGAATTGAAAAGTAAGTAAAAATTCCACTCGTTTCTCGGTAGAAAATAAAAATATAGCATATATTTCGTGTAGATTAGCCAATCACAGTGCGAGAAAAACTTAAACCACATGATAATAAAATTACATTTCGTCACATTATTTAACATTTTTGCTATTTTGATGATCAGTCAACTTTTTCTTGCTTAATTACTTTGTGTATATTGACCTGTGACCATTACAATAAAGAGAAACATATTCAATTGTTTTTTAGTTTAGCTACCTGTTTAGCAAATGTGTAAAAATAATCAATTATTAATAAATCAGCACTAACAAAATAATTTTTTGGCATTTTATAGAACAAAAGTGAACAACTTTAACAGGAGAAAATTAAATTTTCATTTAAAAAATTTCGATCAAAATCTTGACTCCTTTAAAAGTAAAGAAAGATGCTGAATCGAGTCAGTTTTATGACGTAAATGAGTTCAGAAAGTTGTTCCTGCGAAGAGAAAAACTGCAAGGTTCGGTGTCAATAAATACAAATTCTAGGCTCCTCGCTCATCAGTAAGGAATTTCGTGGAACTGAAAGATCCCAGTAGCCTGGATACCATTAACTTTGAAGCATACAGGCTCTGTGCTGTCTCTATCTATATATCATCAGAGATTCCTCCCTCACGTGTCGGAAATCAATAATTAATATTATCTTAAATTTCCAGCCATTAGGACTTTAGTTATATAATTTAATTAGATATTAGCTCAAGCTTTTAAGTTCTTGTTAATATTTTCGGACACCAGAATAAAGCATTCAGGCAAATTTCTTTCCATAGACATAATTTGGGACTTGAAATTTTGAATGTTGTAGAAATTGTTCCTATATATGTTTCAGCTAGCTAGCTGGGTAATAAAAACATAAGCTTTAAAAAACTTATTTAGGTGCAACTAGAGCAACCAGAATTGGAAAACTTGGAAAGACTAGAAAATTCTGGTTATTTTTAATAAGAGAAGTAACATAGGAATCTTATGCTGGTTAGATTTCAAAACACTTGTTTTTCATAGTGAGATGTATAGCCCGGCCATTAAGTAAGACACGCAACTTAACCTCCTCCATTAACAATAAAAAGACAAAATCTTTGGCAATAAAAAGTTAATCATATCTGGACAAGGCAGCAACATAATAAAAAAACAAAATATGTTGTTGATTGACTCCATATTGATAATTATAATTTTTGGGAATTTGAAACACTCGTAGATAATTTTTATGCCTAAAACTACCTTGATAAAAAGAATTAACTTAATGTTGTCTTTTATGCGTTCGAATAAAAAAACAACTAGGTAAAGCAAACATCATATTTCCATACCATAACATAGCCTTACCTTTTTCTACAAAACTATTTGCGATCATGAAGGCATAGCTATAATCTTTGTTGAAAAATTAGAAAAAATGTGCCAGCTGTTTATTTCCTAGCTTATAGCATTTAAAACTGGGCAAGATGCTTTCAAAAAATAATAAACCAAACAGCCGAGGCTTTCTTAGTCTATGCTTTTCGACTTCACTCGATCTTTACATTTTTGCTTTTGAAAACCCTTTTAACTCATTATTGTTCGGCCCCACACTATCGGTATAAAACGCATTTCGTAAAAAAAGACAATTCTTCAAGATAAAGTTAAAGTTAGTTTACGATGGAGACTTAACATTCTGAAACTTATTTTTTTTTTTTAATTTTTTGGACTAGCATAATCAAATAATCATTTTTGTGCTACCTCTCTTTACAAAAGTGATGATGCTTTTGAACAAAGGTGTAAATAAAAAAGTAAATCGATAAATAAAAAACTAAACAAAAAATTACGTTATTATTTACCTCTCCATGGGCTTGTTTGCTTACTTCTCCAATACTCATTCGATATGACTCTGCAGTCTTTACGCCGAAAGTATAAACACAAATGAGCTAATGGTACGCTAATCTCCTGCGTCCATTATAGCACATTTTATAGTTAACCTTTTGACCCGATTTAATTATTTTTTTCCGCTTGTTATGGTGCCATTAAAAAGATCTTCTAACAAGCTCGCATATTTTGTATACTATAGTAAATATTTTGTAATACGCCTACATAAGATTTTGCTAAAAATAGGAAGACGGAATCGTATCTACGTATTTACGACGATAGAGCATTTGCTCAATAAGTAAGAAGTCTTCGGTCCAAGTTCAATTTGATCCGTCATCATCGTAAGACTTGGAAAGCGAGCGTTCAGTTTAAAAGTATTACAATTCTTATCTAACATACGCATGATTTGTTCTAAAAACAGAAACAAACAAGTGTGTAGTTGAGTGTAGACAAATGAACGTAAAAGAATCTGGACTGTAAAATCAATAAGTAACATAAGATGCGTGTAAACAAACCAAAATTAAAACAAATCAAAATCCTTGTGTGATTTCGAAATATATAAATTACGATAAGATTAACCCAGATATGCAACTTATTAAGATGTTTACGTACATTAGAAACGATAATTTTCGAACGGAAAAACTTTCGGATTTTTTTAATCCGAAACATTTTCCGTCCAAAATTTGTGCCTGCCGAAAGTTTTTTTGTACGGAAATTTTGTCTTTTCATATTTGTTTAAAAAAGGACCAGTGCATATAAATTATATATCGGGTAATCAGAAAATCAATAAAAACTGCAATTTCTGAACTTATTATTTTCGTTATTTTCACATTTGGCTGAGGCTCTATCTATAAAGTTCCATCCTGAAGACCCTTTTTTAGATCTTGATTGAATATATGTAGATTATAAATAATTTCTAGCCTTTTTTTTGTGCTATTTCCGTAATCATTACTTTTGAAATTTGGTTAAAATTCGTTCAAAAGACTTACATTTTTTGACTTTATAAATCTTGTCCGAAAATTTTTCCGCTGAAATAAAAAATTGTGTCCGAAGGTTTTTCCACGGAAAATTTTAGTTCTTAATGTAGGCGGGAAAAGGAAATAGAAGGGTTTTTTTTAAATTCGCCATGATAATGAAAAACTAAGGATCTTGTAGTGCGAACTATTTGTGTTCCATACGAAATAGTTGAGATACTTAGAGATTTAAGAAGCTTGGTCTTTTTGTTCGAGTTCCCCATCAAAACTCATGTCCACATTGTCTATCAAGAGACAAGGTTGTTGCATCATTAACGCGAGAAATTAAATTATATTTGAAAATGGGCAAAATGGCCTATCTTTAGTATGTATGACGTCATTTCTAATACCAGTAACGTCATCAGATTATTTATTTACATGGAAGAAGTTTGTATTAAGACATTCATGCCTTATTTTACCCGATATATCGGCAAGCAGGTCGGATAAAACTCCATATAAACAGTGACAAAGCGGGATGGCTCAGCAAGCGGGCTGACCTCGTTTTCATACACATGTATCAATGTTTTTGCAGATATTCTTATTTCTGTTTTGAAAGTAAGCAACAGCTAATAGGAAAGTCGTACATAATCAAACATACAGAATGGCCAATATGTGTGCAGATGATAAAATATATTTTGGATCAGTTAATGTCGATCCTGCAAATAGGAAGGAGAGAAAAGAACTGATAAAAAAAGGAACAACACAAATAACGGGAGATAAGACAAGTTTTTTTAAAACACAGTGGCAAGTGGCAGTAAAAGTGGAAGTGCAAAAATACTATTTGAATTCTATCAAAAACTTATTACTTCGCCTTAAATTTAGTGTAAAAGGGAATTATTTTAACTTGAACACATAACCTTATAAAGTCCAATAAAGAATCTGCATTGCCTGAGACTTCTTCCACCAATCCTAGAGACAGGAACTAACTGGAAAGAGGCGCTGAATTTTTCTTTTTACCAACGCAAAGAACACGTGATTTTGTTAGGGAATCTTTAAAAATGAAGAGGTTGGTGCTAGGAACAAGAGAAAAAAACACTGCATACCTCAACTTATTTATAACAAAAGGGAAAATCTAGAAAGAAATTTATGAGCTGCTTAACGAGACTAGTTATTGTTTGAACAAGCTAGAGACGACTCCAAATTTAGAAAAGATATCTCCGATGCAATACGAGAGTCGACTAAAAGGTTTACAGAAAGTATTAGTTGTGTTAGTAAAGCAATGACTGATCTTAGTAGTGGCATTAGCCATTCGTTACAGCTGCTAGAACAAGCTATGGTAATGCAAGCCAATTCTATCAACATCCGCCAAATAATATGTATTCACAAATGCTCAATAGCCCTCTATTGCTGCCACATAGTCCAGGGGGACGAAAATAACTATTAATAACGAATTCATCTAAACAAAACATTCATCTTGAACTATTTCTAAATCTGGGTCGTTTACTGAGTATATTGGGTCTGGGATATTTATGTGTTTATTTTCATTACTTTTCATAACATCTGTTTGCATTTCAACCAGTTCATCATCAACATAGGTTCTATTGGTAGCCTTGAGGTAGAACATTCGCTTCCAGTGCGGGAGGTCTTGGGTTCAAACCCCGGCCGAGTCATGCCAGAGACTTTAAAAGTGTGAATTTATCCTTTCTGCTTAGCGCTCAGCATGAGAATAGGATTGATATCTTAGGCGGTTGTCTAGTTGAGCGATTGTTGTGCTTGCACGACTTTCGTAGCTCAAATGGGAGCTTTAAATACGCTAGGACCCCCTTCGCAGGACCCTCATTGATAGCAGTACCAATAGGAACTGAAGTGGCTATCCTGGGTAAATAATTTCAATAATTGCGTCTGCACATGTTATGTAAGACCAAACAAGCGTAAATAATTAGGAATTGTTTCCACTTTCAGATCAACTTTCCTTGTTAAAATAGCCCACATAGCTTTAAGGCGATCAAAGGCGCCCTCAATAGGGTTTCGTACTTATCTGAGTATATTTTATATCTACAAGATATAAAGTTATATCATATCTCAGGGCAACAATTTACCCAATACAAGCTCCAAACGCCAGCTGGATCGTTTTGCAAGTGGAGAAAATAAACTTCACATTAATTCTTATAATTCAACAAAGCCATGTGTTTTTTTTATCTTCGGTATAGTTAATATGTTTTTCGAAAGTTTGGCTTTGTCGTTAAAGCACTCCTCTCACTCTCGGCATGTAAAATTACAGCAAAAGCGGCGCAACGGATGGGTTTAAAAAAAGCGCGTAAACAAAAGAAATTTGAATAGAGTTTAGATGTATCTACTTTTCTTTTTAAACCTCCTTGCTGAGACCTGAATCGCTTTATATCATCGCATATTATCTTTAGAATTAAGTATCCATGCTAAAAAATCACAGACAGACAAACGTTAAACAAGGTCTAAAAACTTCTGTTGGGCCAATATTTGCCAGCAGTTGTAGTTGTTTTGAAGCAAGACACAGCTTTATTAGAAAATTTGGTGGAAGTTTGTTTATAGTTAGACAGCTCCAAACAGAAATATGTTTGACCAATGTTTAGAAGATATATTCCACACTAAACATAAACAAGAAATTATACGATGTATGTCGTAGCCAAATATTTCGTATAAAGAAATATATAAAAAATACAAATCATTTAGTAGAAAATACATTACCCACAAATTTTAATAAGATCTACAATCACTTACAAAAATATTGAGACAATGGTTCTTTCTCGGCTAATTTACAAAGTAAAATAGCCGAGAAGACAAAATCACCTTGCGAATTCTCCGCAGTTAGTAGCCTGCGGAAGTGTTATTTTTGCATCTGCATAGGTTAGGTAAGTAGCCTTTAAAATATGCTAATCACGCTTTCTAACATGCTAGCTTTACGGAATAATCCACGCCAGGACCCATAAAGATCGCGAAATTTGAGAAGAATCAGCACAATTACCACATTGTGAGGGTTGTAATCTAACCAAACAGCCTAAGATACTAAGATACGTCAAATTGCGCAGGTCTAATATAGAAATCGCCTAAATAACTAATTGTGGGGACAAACCTCAAAATTTCAAAATTATTTTAATATTTTTGTCAAGTTTCCAAAACAAAGATCGATAATTAATATGTGAAGTTTTAAGTTTGTGGTTGTTTAAAAAGTGTAGGTACGATAAATGCATATGTGCAGCTATAGTGTAAAACGTATACATATTTAATTAGAAATGCCTCAAAATAAATCCATGTCTTCGCCCTCAACTTATTGTTATTGAAACATTGAAAAGCACTTCATAAATGACTACCTTTATATTCCCAAATCATACAAGATAATCTTTCTGCATATTTCATTCATTTAAATCACGTGTCGAAGCACACCCCAACCTTATGAACATCGTTTTATGTTACATACAATCTTTTTGAACAGCTTCCAGACAAGAAACAATACAAATCCGATAACAGGCGTACTAAAAAACTCCAGAACATTCAGAACGGTTGATATTAAAATAATATTTTCTTGGTTTTTATAGTTGTACATGTATAAAAACGCACGAAATTGGTTAACTCCAACAAGAAAACAAAGGCTGACTAAAGATGTGGTTTCCATCCAGTTGATGAATTTTGATTTATATGGTTTCACACGCAAATGAACTACCAGTAGTAAAAGCATGATTGGAAGAATGAACCACAATCGTTGCATTGGATCGATAAAAAATGTTGTAAACACAGCAATAACGAGTCTCTGGTACAATCTCCATGTATCCCAAAATAAACAAGATTCGCCATGCCTGTATTTACGAAAAGGCTCTTGAAACATATTGCAAATATATTCATTTAAAATTGTGTCGCTTGTTACGTTTTGACGTCGACAAAACTTTCCCAAAAACCAATATCCAATAGTTAGCGGTGGCATAAACAGGCAGCAAAAGAATTGCACAACAGTGATTTTGTAATTTTCAAGAAGTCGAACACTTACACATAATGTTAGTGGGAATGGTAAAATCCATAAAACGAAATATACAATGTTTACCTTTTGCCACAGGGTGTAACATATAATTTCTCCATTTACGTGAAGAATATATTCTCCGTTTATCTTTCTGCAATTAATAAATTGCAAAGAAAATTTGGCCCAGATTGTGTAACCAAGAATGACAACATGTAAACAGCAAATGGATGCACGAAGTAGAAATCTGCGGTATCTCCAGTAATATATCCTCTTTTTGCGCACAACGCAATACAATCCTGCAATCAATAAAAATATAAATGCTGAAAGAAGCATACAACAAACAAACAAAAATTCTTTGATGATCATTCTTTCGACAACTGTCATGTCCTTTTTCGGGCAGAATTTAAGAAACTCTTTCGGTATATTAAGGTTGAATAAATTGAATGCCAGTGTATTTAGAACATTTGATCTTTCATCAGTTTGTACATCTACTTTGACATGAATTAATGATTTAATCTGATAAAAGGCAACTAACACTTTCAATATGCCAGATATTCTGCTGTTTTCTTTATAGTATTTGTGATTCGATGACGTCACTTCGTCTATTGGCGGTGATCCGTGTATGACAACAAAACCATCCTCGTCAATCAAGGTATATTCGTCATGATTAATAGAACTATCTCTTGTTTTGTTCAATAATTTTAATTCACGTTTCTCTTCATGTTTTAAACGATTCGTTAAGTTCAAAACCTTTCTTAAAGCTAGCACAAAAAAGTATTTTGAAAAGAAACTTATCTCTTTTAAGTATGCTAGTAGCATCGCATATGTCAATCCAAAGATTAGAAATATTATCCAAAACGGTCCCTGGCCGGCGCATGAAGTTGAAGAAATACAACGATTATCAAAATAGTTGACCTGATACCCTGTTTTACATACTCCACAGAGATTTCCAGTTCTGTGGCTAGCGCAACTCTTGATAGATGTACATTTTCTGTCCTCTTGGGAACAGCAGTACTGTTCTGGACAAGGGATAAACTTAAGATGGTTTTGACTTACGAATCCCCAAAATCGGTCTTTACTGTTGATATGACCATCACAATCCCCACCTGGAGGGCACGGGAAGCATTGAATTTGTTTGTTAAAGGGCTTAATTATATTGCCTGGCACAATTTGAATTTTCTGGCTTGAAGTTTGGAGTTTATATGTGCTTCTTGAACAAAGTTTGCATGACAACTTGTATACGATACGTATTACTTCTCTCTCGTATTTTGAATAAAGTGCATTGTAGTTTATCAGGCATGTGTAGTCCAAGGATATATTAGTTTGCCTTGAAAAGGTAAGGTAAATGGATGGAATAAGCTTCCTTTCTTTACTGCGAGATAATATTACGTTGACGTTGTATATTGTGGAATGAGTTGCAAATGGTAAGTTAATGTAAAGGGCAGCAGGCACAGGATATGTTCTTGTTTCATTAACTTTTATAGTGACATTGTTCATTTTTAACCAAGTTAACACTCCCTGACCTTGATTATAAAGCATTTCGATTGCAGTTTTTAGAGCAAAATTTCTGTCAAAATTCACGTTATCTATTTTGACAATACTTCTTTCACAACGCATACCCCCAACTTCATTTGCGATGTTACCTTTAATTATTGATGAATATACATGAATTTCTGAGTCCATAGCATAAATACCACCTCCATCTCTTTTTGCTTTGTTGAATTTAATATTTGTGTTTACTGAAGAAACTTTACTGACTAAAATGTAAATACCTCCTCCACTTCTCGCGGTATTGTTAGTCACATTTGTGTTTACTAAAGACACTTTGCTGTCGTAAATTTCGATACCTCCTCCTCCACTTCTCGCGGTATTGTTAGTTACATTTGTGTTTACTAAAGACACTTTGCTGTTGTAAATTTCGATACCTCCTCCTCCACTTCTCGCGGTATTGTTAGTTACATTTGTGTTTACTAAAGACACTTTGCTGTTGTAAATTTGGATACCTCCTCCTCCAATTCTCGCGGCATTGTTAGTTACATTTGTGTTTAGTAAAGACACTTTGCTTCTGTAAATTTGAATACCACCTCCATTCATCGCATTATTGTTACTTACATTTGTGTTTACTAAAGACACTTTGCTTCTGTAAATTTGAATGCCTCCTCCATATCTTCCGGTATTGTTAGTTACATTTGTGTTTAGTAAAGACACCGTGCTTATGTAAAGTTGAATACCTCCTCCATACATCGCAGTATTGTTAGTTACTTTGGTGTTTGCTAAAGAAACTACTGTGCTTTGGCGAATTTGAATACCTCCTCCGTTCCCCGTCGCGATATTGTTAGTTAAATTTGTGTTTAGTAAAGACACTTCGCTTTCGTAAATTTCAATACCTCCTCCATCCATCGCGGTATTGTTACTTACATTTGTGTTTACTAAAGACACTTTGCTTCTGTAAATTTGAATGCCTCCTCCATATCTTGCGGTATTGTTAGTTACATTTGTGTTGCTAATATTTACAGTTGAGTAATTCGAAATTTCGATGGCACTACTTGTTGGCAAAGAGGTGTTATTTAAGAAGTTCGAGTTGTTCATCAACACTTTGCTTCTTTTTATGATCAACACTCCGGCACGAACTCCGTTATTAATGAAATTTGACGACATAATTTTTCCAGTTGTTTTGTAAGCGTAAACTACTGAATTTGGGACATGACCCATTCGGGCTCCTTTAACATTATTCAAAAAAGTAGAATTAATTATACTCATTTGACCATTAAAAAATAATAAAATAGTGCTGTCGCTTTTCGTTCTATTGAAGATGGAATTTGCGATCAATGTTCTTCCTTGTTTGGCATGAAGAAAACAGTTGGTTTTTGTACCCGAAATTATCGAATTCCTTACTGTTATATCTGTGTTATAGGTTTTAATGTATCCGTAACCATAAAATTGACACTGCATAAATGTTACAGAAGTTACGTTGATAAAGTAGAGAACAAAATGTGTTTTTACAAATGTTGAGTTTGTGAATATCATATCAACATTTCCAATTATGTTATGGTAAGATTGTCCTTCTGTTCCTCCTCTAACAAACGTAACGTTATCAAAGATCATCACGGAAGTTATTTTTCCCGTTAAAGCTGCACTGCAAATGCGCGAAATGTGAAAAAATAAAGAATTTTTCACAGTGATTTTAAGCGTAGATATTGTATTGCTTTCACTCAGAAGAAAAGAAGAAACATTTTGAAATATGCAGTCATAAATATCAATATATATTGAGATGTTTTCTTTTGCCAAGATATTTAGGAAACTAGAATTTTCAGAAAACTGCATATCGCAAAACTCTATTCCATGTAGTGATAAGTATGTGTGGTGAAAATTTTGTATATGAAATATGTCAATGTTGCCAGTCTTATCTTTTTTAATTAACGGTCTAAAATAACTGCTAATTTTCTTTTTAATGCGAAGTGGTTCATGCAGATACATAGTTTCGGTAACGAAATAAACCATGCGGTTCGTTGTACCTCCGTCAAGTATGATTGTATCACTTGTACTTCTTTTGTTTGTTGTATATTGAATCGTCCTACATGGATTTGATTCATGCCCACATGACGGATTATCACCGCCATTGTTAGAAACATGAATGTCCGTGCATACAACAACTAGAGAAAACAAATATAAAGTAAATATGTTGCAAAAATTTGACTTTGTGTGTTTAAAATATTATTCTCACCAATCACACAGATTTCAAGGATGGCTAGCACCAGCTGAATGACAGTTCTAAAATACAATAGGTGAAGTTAGTATTAAATTACAAAAAGTATACCACGTGCTGGTAAAAAACATGGTGGTGGTGTATGTTTCTTTATTCATAATTCACTAAACTATAAAACAATTGAAAACTTGAGTATTAACAATGGCGATTGTGAGTCATTAAGCATTGAGATAATGAGCAAAGAAAAACGCATAATTGTTACCACAATGTATAGACCACCAGCTGGCACATTTAAACAGTTCAAAGATCATTTAATAACACACTTAACAAAGACTAACCGTACAGGCAAACACGTTTACATCGTTGGTGATTTAAATTTAAACATTCTGCATTATAATTCTAACACATGCGTCAAAGAATTTGTGGATACTATTCTTCAATATAATATAATACCAACAATTAATAAACCAACCAGAGTTACCAAAACTTCGTCTACAATAATTGATAATATTTTAACAAATAATTTCAGCAATAATAAACTAGATACTGGCATAATAAGAACTGATTTGACTGACCATTTTTTAACTTTTTTACGAACTCACAGTTCGTCAAGTACAACTAAAACCCCAACAAATTATGTTATTTATAAAAGAACATTCAATGAACACTCTATATTTCAATTTCGGAACTTACTTTCACAATTAGACTGGGAGTTAGTCTCGCAAAGCGAAGATGCTAATAGCGCGTATGAGTTATTTTTAAAATATTTTTACACGAAGTACGAAAAAGCATTTCCGAAAAGACGTGTAACTGTCAAAAGCAAAAGCCTGTTGAGCCCGTGGATGACAAAAGGACTCATTATATCCTCAAAGAAAAAGCAAAGATTATATGAAAAGTTTTTAAAAAAGAAAACATACTCCAATGAAAAGAGGTACAAGGGATACAAAAATTTATTTGAAAAACTAAAAAAAGTTTCTAAAAAGAATCATTATTCCATTTTACTCGAAAAGTCTAGAAATGACACTAAAACGACTTGGAATATTATTAAGGAAATTATTGGTAAATCTAAAAATGTCAACAATGATCTACCTAAATGTTTGTCGCTTGATGGGAAAATGGTAAATGACACAGCATCTATAGCAAATGGGTTGAACGATTTTTTTGTAAACATTGGTTTAAGCCTCTCGGAAAAAATCCCATCGAGTAGCAAGCATTTTGTCTCATATCTAAAAAGGTATGACAGTAGGATGGAAGAATATAATTTAACAATGGCCGAATTGAATACTGCTTTTAACAGCTTGCAAAGCAACAAAAGTGCTGGTATTGATGAAATAAGTGTCAACGTCATAAAAAATGTGTTTGATCTGATTAAGCTTCCCCTTTTTTATGTATTTAATCTATCTTTAACACAAGGAATTGTACCCGAAAAATTAAAAATTGCTCGAATAACACCAATATTTAAATCAGGAGATCGCACCAATCTTACTAATTATAGACCTATCTCAGTACTACCTTGTTTTTCTAAAATTTTAGAACGCATTATGTACAATAGAATTTACAAATATTTTGTTGATAATGATATGTTGTACATTAAGCAATTTGGGTTTCAAAAAGGTCATTCTACAGATCACGCGGTAAGCGAACTGGTAAATAAGATTTCAGAAAGTTTTGATAAAAATATGTTTACACTTGGGGTGTTCATTGATCTTTCAAAAGCATTTGATACCGTGAACCACAAAATTCTACTATCAAAGTTGCAATATTACGGAGTACAGGACTCAAACTTACTTTGGTTTAAAGACTATCTTACGGACAGACAACAATGTATTCCTCACGGTAATCATACGACCGAACTCAAAAATGTAAAATGTGGAGTTCCACAGGGCTCTATACTTGGACCGCTCCTATTTTTAATATATGTTAATGATTTGCCTTATGCATCGACACTTATAAACTTTATTCTTTTTGCAGATGATACTAACTTATTCTACGCTCACAAAGATATTAAAACACTCTTTACTACGGTAAACAAAGAACTGAGTAGTATTAATGAATGGTTTAAAGCAAACAAACTGTCCATAAATGTAAATAAAACAAAATATACGCTATTCTGCAAAAAGTCTAAATCAGACGACTTGCCATTGAAACTTCCAGATCTATGTATAAATGAAATTAGCATAAAAAGGGAAAGCTCTTTAAACTTTTTAGGTGTTCTTATTGACGAAAACCTGTCTTGGAAAAGCCATATACAAACAGTAGAGAATAAGATTTCCAAAAATATTGGAATATTATACAAAGCGAAGCCACTACTAAATTTTCATTGTCTTAAAAATTTATACTTTTCATTTATTCACAGCTACTTAACATATTGTAACATTGTCTGGGCTAGCACTAATCATTCTAAACTTACAAAAATTTACAGTAAACAAAAGCACGCATGTCGAATAATATTTGGAAAGGACAGATACACCACAGCCGAACCGTTATTGAGAAAAATAAGGGCCTTGAGTATCTATAAACTGAACATACACCAGGTTTTGTTATTTATGCATAAAATTAGATATGGCATTGCACCCAAGGCCTTCACAAATCAGTTTCTAGAAATAAAACACAGGTATGACACAAGATATTCAATGAACAATTTTAACATTCCAAAGACCTTTCTATTGACCACTCGATACTCAATATCTTCTCGTGGGCCATTATTATGGAACACAATCTTAGATGAAGACAAAAAAACTATTTGCTTGTTGACGCAGTTTAAGAAAACCACAAAACATTTCTTGTTATTTAATGATTTAGATTATTCGCGATATTTTTAGTATCACATTTTTGTAATTTTTTACAATTCTAGAGGTATTGTAAATATTTTTTCTTTACGTTAATTTTAACCTCCTCTCTTTAACCTATCTAACTAGATGGGGCTTGATGATAAGACAAAATATGTCTTCTACTTGCTCCAGTCATTATTTGATTGTAAACACGAACAAACATGTACAAAAAAAAAAAAAAAAATTATTCTGACGAAAAATATATATATACATACAGTCTGACGCATTGACCTTTTTGCAAAATAAAGGACCTTCTGACGCTAAATGAAGTTGTATATTTAAACACACTAATTTGAAGGTGATTGCTTTTCAATTAATTTTTTTTAACAGAAAAAAAAATATTTTGAAAATTTTCTAATTTTAGTTGTTCTTGTACGTTAGAAAATTAAAATTAGAAAAATTTAGAAAACAATGACAATAAGGTACAAATTAATATCCTGTTATTCTCTAGTTCGTGATTAAAAAACAAAAAGAAAGTCAATCCTATCGATTTTTTCGACCTTTTACCGCCATATTTTGACAAAATGCCATATTAACTTAGGAGATGTAGCTAACCAACATTTGTTTTGTGCAAAGATAATATTGTGATTGATAATTAGAAATGTTGCCGAATACGGAAGGTTAATTTCGAAGGTTATAAAAAAGCTTATTATTAGACTTAAAGGGGATACAATAAAAAGGTTTTAAAGAATACATATTTTTAAAAAAAATTCTTGAAAGACTTAATGATACTACACGAAATCCTATATGGGATGAAAATTGAACAATTTCAAGTCAAAGAAATATTTTTTTGTTTAGATCAAAATTAGAATTTGCACCGGGCCTTGTACGAATAAGAAAGACTAACTATATTTGGCTACTGCCACTTTTTACATAAAGATCAGATACATATAGCTACAACCCAAGCTGAGAATGGTAACGTTTGCGAAAACAACACAAAAAGGAAAAAAAATGATGGTTCATTTGTTACAAGATCAAATTTGGCAATATTTCGGCGAAACCAGCTGCAAGACGTTGATTTAATTTGAAAGCCGAACAGCGCTAGGGACTGTGATTTAGTGAAATGTAATACTTAAAGGAGAGGCGAACAAAAAACTATTTTGTGGCAACCAAAAAAGAAATTTTAAGCCAGCGAAAACTTTTTTACAAATTTCTAAATCCTAAAATCTACTAAGATAACTACTATAATAAGACATAAATAACTATATATTACACAACTGCTAAGTATCTATATATTTTCCTAGTACACTACAGAATACATTACAGAATACATTACAGAATTTTCATGGCTGTGTGGGAGGTAAAAATATGTAGCTTTTGGATGTACTGACCAGTAAAAATCAAAAATAACATCTTTGTCGCGAGATAACTAAGAACATTACGTGCTATAGTAATAACAATTTTTTAATTTAAATTATGCGCGAGATGTTAATTATTTTCAAAGATAAAAGCTTGTTTATGTCACGCCTTAATGAAATTAAATGAAAATAAATTCTAGAGTAATATATTCATGTAATTCAATACAAATTAGTTAAGCAATCGAATTAAACACAAAACTTTTGCAACGCGCTATACATATAACCTCGCTAACCTAAAGTCACAGTTAAACACCAAATCTGTACGGTGGAGAGCGCACTTCTCTTTAATGGCTATGTTGAAACAAAAGGATAATTGAACTGTGAAGATTTATAATTGGTTGTTAGTTTGATTTGTAAAAATATTTTTTGCTTTTCAAATTATGGAACAAATTTTCCGACAAGTTCTCGTTTTTCAAGGAAACAATAAATTTACAGCGAGTTTTCAACCAATCAGCTTTTTGCATTGTAGAATTGAAAAATAAGTAAAATGTCCACTCGTTTCTCGGGAGGAAACAAAAATATAGCATATATGTCGCGTCGATTAGCCAATCACAATGCGAGAAAAACTTAAACCACATGATAATAAAATTATATTCGTCACATTATTTAACATTTTTGCTATTTTGATGTTCATTCAAATTTTTCTTGCTTAATTACTTTGTGTATATTGACCTGTGACCATTACAATAAAGAGAAACATATTCAATTGTTTTTTAGTTTAGCCACCTGTTTAGAAAATGTGTAAAAATAATCAATTATTAATAAATCAGCACTCACAAATTATTTTTTGGCATCTATATTATAATACCCGTATACGCCTGTCCGTCACGCAAAATGGCTACCAATATTCCTTTGATCTTTTCGCGATTTTTAAAAACCAGGGGCTTGTTTAATCGAAAATTATTGATTAAAATATATTTGAGAAATTAATTTATTTCCCTACATAATTTAATTATTTTAATTTACCAACCTTAATTAAATAAATAAATTAGGTGATTAAAATGAATGCATTATTTAAATACGCCATTTTTAATAAGAATTACCCCCGTGATCTCAATCGCCGATTTCGCTCAGGAGCCACAGAAAACAAATAGGACAGTTTTACTGACAGTTTACTTGCTTTGTTTTGACCGCTCGCACGTAGAATACCAATCAAAACGCCTGATTCTTTGAAACACCAATCCAAGATTTTCGCGGTCTGCAGATGCCAACGAAGGAATATGATGACGATGGCCATTTTGGTTTTGAAAGTGATCGTGGTCAGTGATAGGTTTCTAGGTCTGTTTGACCTTTTTGTCTTCTAACAGCTTTTTATTTTGTAATATTTGTTTTCTGTATGTTCTTACATGTTAGGATAAATATATTGTCACGCACCATTTTTAGGATTTTTGGCTAGGAACGAAGATTTTTAAGGATCTGGCTAGCTACCCTTAGTTATTACTATTTAGTTTGGTATAACAGCCTTTTATCCTAGCCAATATTATTTATTTTTATGTTGAAGTTGTGTTATCTAGCTAGCTCTGGATAAAAAGTGAAAGTAGCCAAATGCACTGTTTGGCTGCAACACAATTCTTAATTCTTATGCTAAATAAATGCAGTTAGGGAGCTACCACTTTTATTACTGTTATGAAAACTGCAAAATTAAAATTGCTGACTATTTTTTTTAACTGAACAGGATAACGACATGCTGTTTCCTGGATTTTTTTAACCGAAGTCCCGATAAAGTTTTTTTAAAAATGGTGTTACGCCTATACTCATGTGCGACACGGTTTACCTGTACTAAGCGCTTAGTCCAGTGTTAAAAAGGGCTGTTTCCTGTGTTTCTGTTTAACCGAAGTTGCAATAACGTTTTTTGGGGAAAAGGCTATTACACCTATATTATGTTATGACGGGTGACAACGAATTGCAATCTGTGTTTTTATTTGAGCTTAAAATGTGGTACTTTTGCAAAAATTATTACACCGGAAACACCATGAATTGTGTGCACTTTACTCAACTTACTACATGCTATATACCTGTACCAAAGCGCTTTACCTGAATGTGTGGCACAGTTGACGGTTCTTATTAATCACTCATTCTGGTGTTCAACGGCGGGTAACACAGTTACTTGTGGCTTAACTCTGCGTTTCAACAGAGTGTATCCTGTGTCATGATTAATTTGTTAACGTTTACTGCAACTTATTCTGCAAAATAAAATAATATTGACTAATTTTTCTTGCTATGACTGGGTAACAACGGGTTGTAAACTGCGCTAAAAGGGTATTAAGCATAAAGACGTGCAACACGGTTAACTGTACTAAGCGCTTAGTCCGGTGTTAACGACGGGCTGTTTCCTGTGTTTATGTTAAACCAAAGTTGTGATAAAGTTTTTTTTGGAAAAGGTGTTGAACCTACATGAATGCGCGACATTGTTTATCTGTACTAAGCGCGCTGCCCGGAGTAACATTCATTTTTGAACTTTGACCGAGATAATGTATACCTGTACTAGAGTGCTCCACCTGCATGTGTGGCACAGTTTACGGTTCTTATTAATTGCGCCGCAGGGTTTTTAAATGCTGGGGTAACACATTTACTTGTGGCTTACCCCGGCGTGTGACGCCGGGTCCCCAGCTAGTTTTATAGAACAAACGTCAACAACTTTAACAGGGGAAAATTAAATTTTCATTTAAAAAATTTCGATCAAAATCTTGACTCCTTTAAAAGTAAAGAAAGATGCTGAATCGAGTCAGTTTTATGACGTAAATGAGTTCAGAAAGTTGTTCCTGCGAAGAGAAAAACTGCAAGGTTCGGTGTCAATAAATACAAATTCTAGGCTCCTCGCTCATCAGTAAGGAATTTCGTGGAACTAAAAGATCCCAGTAGCCTGGATACCATTAACTTTGAAGCATCCAGGCTCTGTGCTGTCTCTATCTATATATCATTCAGGCGGTATAAAAGATTCCTCCCTCACGTGTCGGAAATCAATAATTAATTTTATCTTAAATTAGTTCTTGTTAATATTTTCGGACACCAGAATAAAGCATTCGGTCAAATTTCTTTCCATAGACATAATTTGGGACTTGAAATTTTGAATGTTGTAGAAATTGTTCCTATATATGTTTCAGCTAGCTAGCTGGGTAATAAAAACATAAGCTTTAAAAAACTAATTTAGGTGCAACTAGAGCAACCAGAATTGGAAAACTTGGAGAGACTAGAAAATTCTGGTTATTTTTAATCAGAGAAGAACATAGAATCTCATGATGGTAATCAAGCCCACATCCAAGTGTTATTACTTTTAATATTCCACTAGCAGATTAAAGTTCTGTAATTTATATATTTAGCCAACTTTTATCAAATTTTACGCGAAACAAAAAGGTCAAATGACTCACGCAATAGAAAATGACATTCAGTCCTCCTTCTCTATTTCTATCCTCCTAGCTTATAGCATTTTAAAACTGGGCAAGATACTTTCAAAAAATAATAAACCAGACAGCCGAGGCTTTCTTAGTCTATGATTTTCGACTTCAACTCGGTCTTTACGTTTTGCTTTTGAAATCACTTTAAGTCATTATCGTTTGGCCCACACCATCAGTACAAAACGCGTTTCGTAAAAAAAGACAATTCTTCGAGGCTAAACTAAAGCCTGTTTACGATGGAGACATAACATTCTGGAACTTTTGTTTTTTCTTAATTTTCGGACTATCCTGTTCTAATATAATTTTTGTGCTACTCTTCTTTAAATTAAACTGTTTGCATAACTTTCCTGGTTGGTGTTGAGTAAAAGTGACGATGCTTTTTAAACAAAGGTGTAAATCAATCAATAAATAAAAAAATAAAACAAAAAAATTACGTTATTATTTACCTCTCCATGCGTTTGTTTGCTTACTTCTCCAACAATCTTTCGATATGACTTCTGGAATTTTTAGCTACATCGGAAGTACAAACACCAATGAGCTAATGGTACGCTAATCTTCTCATTAATATTGCGTTAATTATAGTACGTTTAGTTTTATAGTTAACCCTTTGACCCTTTTTAATTATTTTTTTCCGGTTTTTATGGTGCCATTAATTGTAACTTATTTTCGTAGTAATCGAGGCAAGATACGTATGCGGCTGATAGCGCATGCTTGAATAGAACTTCCCGCCCATTTTTACTCAACAAAGTCCATTCTATTCGTACGGGTTAGATGACCCGCCCACCCTCCCCTGTAAATTGAGGAAATTACTCAAAAGTGATATTACTGGCTGGATTTGACATAGAATTTTATACCTATCTATACGATTTCTTCCGGAAAATAGACGAAGTCAATCCCCCTTTTGGCTCGGATAACCGGACGTTTTTATCCTGGAATCGGTATAAGATTCAAATGTGTAATCTCGTCAAGGTAATAAGTCTTAAAAATGCTTACACGAGCTAAGAATAATTGTGGTACTATTAAGAAGTATAGACGGACAGTCCGTAAGAAAATTGTTGTTATAGTAACCTGAGTTGTTGTTAATATTGAGTATATTATTGAGTATATAATATTGAGTATATTGGAATGTAAATACGTACGAATACCGAAGATGACTCCACAGAAGGTCGCTTAACCCAAGATTATAAGGAAGGTAGAATCAGCAGGATTGCAGATGTCTACTGGGCATTGAAACGACTGTATTAGGATTATATGTTGCCGGTTGTGCAAAACGTAATGGAATTAGCAGGTTTGCTCAAGTTAACAAGTAGGTTAGCAGAATTGTAGAAAACAGTAAGAGTTGTACTAAAAGATGAGTGTAAATGCATAATAATTATATTTATCCTCTGAATTTAGACTTTGTCGAATCTTACGTTAAAAAACAAACTCCTGGAAATGCGAATAAAAGAGCTTCAAGTACTAGCTGATCAAATGTCAAGTGTTTTGACCCAAATGTCGAGAACCAACTACTCTAAAGAAGTATACTTGTTATTTTTACCTTTGGAAAGATTGGGCGAGCGGTAGCTCAATAAAATGTTTCCCAGGCCGAATGAATTTCAGGTGGCATTAATTCTGTTGAGCTTAATTCAAGGTGATGCGTCTATTAGTATAATCGAAAGCTGTTTCTATGCCATAAAATTTCACCACAACATCATTTCATGTCATGATCCTTGCGAAGCTCCTATCGTTAAAAACATACTTGAGGCGGCAAAGAGAATAAAGAAGCAACAAGTGAAGAAGAAAGGTCCTATAACAGTAGACCACCTTAATTCGATTTTTAATTATTTGGGAGGTGAAAATGCCGATTTGAAGAA
The DNA here is from genome assembly GCA_030067915.1 of Hydractinia echinata. Taxonomy (NCBI): domain Eukaryota; kingdom Metazoa; phylum Cnidaria; class Hydrozoa; order Anthoathecata; family Hydractiniidae; genus Hydractinia; species Hydractinia echinata. The sequence continues at coordinate 4,745 of JASGCC010001274.1, read as the reverse complement.
TTTAAGAACACTAGTGATATGCTTGATAGGATTTAGTGGCTTCTTAAGATTTATTAGCAAAAGCAAAAACCGACGTTTATAGGAAAGGTTCAACGGTGTTTATTGCACAGAATAATTCCGACTTGCTGAAAATTCGGGAAAATTTATATTTCGAGCAATAACCACAGGAAATAAACAGTCCCTGAGAAAAACAAACAAACCTATCTCGTACACGAGAGCAAGAGAAATGTTTTTAGATGTGATTAAGGATATAGGCTTAGATCCAAGAAATTTGGATTACACAGCCTTCGTTTCAGGTGGTGCATTCTGCAGGCGGCTAACAGTGGAGTTAATGATCGGTTGGTTCAAACGACATGGACGTTTGAAGTCAGACCAGGCAAAATTACGGGTATGTTGAGATAACATAAGTGCTTTACTCTCTGTGTCTCAGACATTAGGACTTTGAAATCACCCCTACTTTTAAGCACAGAATACCGAAGATGACTCCACTCCACTAAATTTTATTTCTCGAATAGCGTAAGTCTTGAAGAGATTACTTAGACAATAAGGCTCTTATTTTCGGTTGGAACAAAGTGAATAAGAAATAAAAACATCTTCCAATAAAGTTGCATATTTTGAATACTATGGTACATTTTTGTGATACCTCTACATAAGAATTTGCTAATTTGAAGGAAGACGGAATCGTATCGATAGCTAAGAACGGTCCAAGTTCAATTTAATCTGTCATTATCGTAACACTTGGAATGCAAGCTTTCAGTTTAAAGTTTAAAAGTGTTAAAATTATTATCTAACATACGCATGATTTGTTAAAAACAACAAGGCAGTAGCCGCTGTAACAAATGATTAGACAATCTGCAGTAAAATCAATAAGTAACATAAGATGCGTGTAAACAAACCGGAATTAGACAAATCAAAATCCTTGTGTGATTTCGGAATATATAAATTACGATAAGATTAACCAGATATTGCAACTTGTTTAAGATGTTACGTACATTAGAAACGAAAACTTCGAACGGAAAAAACTTTCGGATTTTTTTGCCTAAGATTTTCCGTCCGAAATTTTGTGTCTGCCGAAAGTTTTTTGTCCGGAAATTTTGGCTCTTTCTTATTTATTTTAAAAAAGACCAGTGCATATAAATTATATATCGGGTAATCAGAAATCAATAAAAACTGCAATTTTTGAACTTTTAGTTTCGTTATCATCACATTTGGCTGAGGCTCTATCTATAAAGTTGCATCCTGAAGATCTTGATTGAATATATGTACACTATAAATGCTTCTAACCTTTATTTGTGCTATTTCCGTACTCTTTATTTTTGAATTGGTTAAAATTCGTTCAAAAGACATTTTTGACTTTATAGTATCTTGTCGAAATTTTTCCGCTGAAATAAAAATTGTGATCGGAGTTTTCCCACCCGAAAATTTTAGTTCTTTAATGTAGGCGGGAAAATGGAAATAGAAGGTTTTTTTTAATTCGCCCATAATAATGAAAAACTAAGGATCTTGTAGTGCGAACTATTTGAGTTGAGATACTTCAGGCCGGCTCAAATGCATTCCACTTCATCCATATCGTAAATTTTTGATGTTGGATGAAATTGTTGGATGCATTTGAGTTTGAATCAAAATTTTCTCGAAAAGAAAAAAGAAAAAAAAATCATGTTGGATGATGTTGGTGAAAGTTTGATCTCGGTCAACTTTATCCAAATTTTCAGCTTCATCCCAACACAATTTTCATGAATTTTCATGTTGGATGCATTTGAGTCAAATTTCATCCAACATTTTATAATTTCCTAAGTATATTACGTACTTTTCGAACACATTTGCGAACGATCAATCGAATGTTTTTTTCAATCGAATGCTTGTAAATAAATAAATCGAGAGTGTATGTGGAAAAAATCATTTGTGAATAGCGAGAAGGAGCAGAAAAAGTCAGGATGGCTGCTATGGCCAGTGATTCAGAAGACGATACCTACCAGCCAGGAGAAACATTTGAAAAACAATTTCTTCTTTCAGCCAGTTTCGTGTTTTTTCCGTGGTCGGTTTTTCATCATCGGAATCCAGTAACTCGTTTAAAATCATGATAGCTGCATCAAGGTCCTCCATAAGGAAAAGTCAAATGAATGAACACGTCATGTTGGATGAAACGTGTTGGATGAAGCAACTCAAATGCAAATTTCGAATTTTTCAACTTTCGAAATTCAAAGAAAATTTTCATCCAACATCATCCAACATTCGAACCAACATGTTGGATGAAATGTTTGATGCATTTGAGCCGGCCTTTAGAGATTTAAAAAGATGAGTCTTTTTTTTCGAATTCCCCAAGCTGAAATGTGACACTTTATTGAGAATGATTGTACTGACGTTTCAGAATGTAAAACAAAATTTGATAAAGCACTGAAGGTAAAGAAGTGTTTTTGCGAAAGTGAAAATAAAACTTCTTAAAAGGTGTTTATAAATTTTCAGTATTCTGTAGAATTTTTATGAATTTCAATCCCCTGCGATTATTGAAATACAGGTCCAACATACTGTGCCGGACGATGGGAGAAGGATACCCCGCAACGTCGCCCACTAACTATCATGTTTAAGAAATGATAAACCTTTAACCATGTAAATACTAAACAGGCAAACTGAAACAATATCTTTCATGTGATTTATCAAGTTTAAAGGTTATCAACTATCAAATTTGTGAAACGGAGTTATAATTTAGTAGAAGATTTACAAAAAGACGCAACACAAGCAAACTGTTTTTTTTAACAATGAAATTTAAAAATAACAGAATAATAACAATTTTTGTCCCTATTCGCTTGTTTGCATTTATCATGGACTCGTACAATAAGCATAAAACATGCGGTTAAGTGACATAGGGGCTGTTCATATGGAGGCGGGCTGGCTCGGTTGACCGGGCTGGCTCGGCTGAGCGGGATCTCGCTGCTATTAAGAAACACATGAAAAAATAAAAATGTGTTCATATGAGCGAGCCAGCCCGCCTTGCCGAGATCTCGCTTGTTTGTACCGAGATCTCGGTCAGGCGGGATCTCGCAGTTCTTAAGAAACGCATGGAAAAATAAAAATGTGTTCATATGACAGGCGAGCCAGCCCGCCTAGGCGAGATGAAATTAACAATAGATTTAAAAAAATTCTCATCAATTATTTAAAGTTCGAAATATATTCTTTTGTCTTCATTGTTTATGAATCTTTTGTGAAATGTAAACAACTTTTCCATCCCGGCTGGCCGAGATGTAAAAGACTTCATATGAACACGAGATGAAAATCACCCCGGCTAGCCGAGCCAGCCCGCCTAACCGAGCCAGCCCGCCTCCATGTGAACAGCCCCATAGCCAAAGTCTAAATCTCATCTTTAAACTCACACTTAATTATCATGCGGTAAACTTTTAACTTATTTCAGTTTCAGGAAGTTCTGTTTCAGTGGGATAGTTATGACAGTCGAATGTTTTTAATTTTTGATTTCTTTGACGGGTCTCGCTTTCATAATATCTTGTGAATAATTATAAAACGCGTGTTTGTAACAACGTTGGCAAAAAACGTATCATATTTGTCATTTCTTTCTCAAAGTTTTTGCGCGTTTTAAATACGACTTCACTCGGTGTGACAAACAGAATACAGTTTATTGAGTCATACTGCAAAGCAACGGATGAGTTTTTAGAGCTTTGGCAGCAAAATTTTGCCTTATTATTTCTTACGCTTGATAAATGACCGAACTCACAACATTGAAAGTAAATTATAAGGTAGTTTTTGAATCACACATTAGTGTGATATATTGGTTTACCCTTTCGTCGCGGCGGCGGCGGTTTTCAGAAACGTTTTATCACACTGGATTCGTCATTGTCATTGTTATTGCTCATTTCACTGGATAAAAAAATTCTCTACTATTTTCTCACGTATACGGAAAGCTGATGTTGTGCTTTCCTGATGTAAAGTTAAGGAACAAGACCTTTATCTTTAGTTGTTTTTATTGAAGCATGGCCCTTAGTTAAGGTGAATAAAGAAGCTGTTGTTGCTGAAAAACATAATTTTAAAATCAACAATTTTAGGATGACTTGTTTTTAAAGTGTTTTTATGTTACAATACATCATATTTCTTTTAGTTTGTAGAGTTCCTCATAGCAAGCCAGAATATAGAGATTTTATGCAGGGAAATTTTTCCTTTCTCTTTTTCAGCGAATCAAAAGAACAAGCAAAACAAACCAATTTTCATTATGTGTATTTCGCCGTGTATTAAAGAATCGTAGCTAAGAATTTGTCTGTCGTATAATTTATTGTGTTTTATCTGGACAATGTTGTATTAACATATAAAGTTCTAACTTCTTAAAAATATAAAGTTTATGGTTTTTATTTTATTTTTTCACATGCGCTCTCACAAAAGCAAAACTTATATTTGGTTTTGCTTTCTTTCTGCATATTCTTTTAAAATAAGTTCTCACGCGCACAGGAAAAAGCTTGCATACAAAAATCATTTATGAAAAGAAGCTTTTGTTTGGAATGATCGGAATGTTTGATAAATTTTAAAGCATGCAGAAAGTTTGACGACCTCCTACAACAGGCCATTTTAAAAATCTTATTCTTTACACGTCAAAGGCTGGGTTCATTTTTGGCTAGTTTTTCTTCCTCTTTTGACACACCATGTTCTAATTAGTTTTATAACCAATTTGGTTTGAATTTTATACCATCCTCCTCAAATACAAAAATTTACGAACATGCAAGTGATGCAACTGGATGGAAACGAAG
>JASGCC010001273.1:0-39912 GCA_030067915.1 Hydractinia echinata | reverse complement strand
AAAGAAGTATTATCAAAGTATTAATAAAGAAGTATTATCTGTAGAATAAGTAGCTATGTTTTTTGGTCCTTGATTTTATCTAAAAATTGCCAGAGCCAACATATTCTCTGGACGGATGTAACTGCCAAGCATAAAGGTATGTGATGGACATTCCTAATTAGAGCAGATTATTGTTTTGAACAGTATAAAGGAGAATATCGTCTCAACGATGAAGATACGTCTCAACGATGAAGATCACGCTACATTATTTTTAATTAGTTTTTTATAGTTTTTCGCGCGCACTTCACACATCGCTTCTACTATCCGCACTAGTAGGACAAACGGCTAGTGAAAGTTCAAAATTAAAAGTATCGTTTTTTCTGTGGAATCTCTTAACGCGAAAAATTTCTACACAGCGGCATTGAGAAAGCTAGCGCAGTTGAACGACACAATACTTTAAAGGAAGAAACTTACGCTGGAAGAAAGTTTCGCGGTTCGGAAGAACCGCGAAAATTTTGCATTTCGCGGGGAAAAAAACTTTCGCGGACGAGCAATTTGGAAATTTTTACGGGAAAAAACTTTCGCGGACCGATGATAATGAAGTATTAAAAAACAATATAAAACAAAGGATATGAAAGTTGTAATTATTTTATCACACAAAAAATACTATATAATATTCTTAGTCTATGATTATAATGTCTTCGCAATCTTCTCGTTGACAAAAATTACAAAAATTATAGTTCTGCTTCTTTATCACCTTTGTTATAGTTTCTAAGCCTTTTTTCTCAACGCCATTTCTATAAACTCAGCTAATTAAAAAAAAAGACAACGATACTTGTTTTTTGCTTTTACTGAGATAGTTAAATACAATTAAACATAAAAAGCCTTCACTGGGAACTAAATTTACAAAAAAATTCGCGGGAAAAACTTTCGCGGACACGTTTTAGAAAAATTCGCGGGAAAAATCTTTCGCGGACAACACGTTTTAGAAAATTTCGCGGAAGAAACTTTCGCGAAAGGCCCTAAAAACCGCGAAACTTCTTCCAGCGAAACTTTCTTCCTTTTTAAAGTAGTATTTTATGTATTTTGTACGTGTATTATTTTTGTATTTCTCTATGTTGTGTTGCGCCGATTGCAGAGGCTGTATCCGTCGTTTTGTTCATCTTTTTGTATCTTTGTGTTTAAGCTCTGAAACATCACATATACTGTAGTTGCCGTACAGAACTTCGTACCGTTATTTATTCTGTCGTGACCACCGCCCTTCCGTGTGTTTACATAGTTGCGTCCGTCTGCTTTCCTGTGTGCCGTCCGCGCACAAAACAACGAGACTGTCACGTGCTCATTTAATGCAATGGATAGCGTTCACACCTTCGTCCCGGACCTTTGGACTAGGTTACCCAGTAGTTTAATCTGGTCATTTTCCTGTACATGTTTGGTTAATCGAGGCAAACGACGATGGAGTGCTTTTGCTTTTTTTAATACAGGTCTTAGCTACGTGATCCATAGGTCACTTTTACTAATATCACGTGACATTTCCTCAGACACAAAACGCCCCAAACGGAACTTGTGTTGATGCTAGCCATTCGCCCTGATCGCAATGGACGGAAGGGCATTTTCAAGAACACGAAGAAAGGGTATGTATAGCTAGTATATCACTATTGTTGTGTGTATATACTAGCTATATTGTATTGAGTCTTCTTAGCCTCACTCACACCTAAAGCTAGCTAGCATAAAACTACCGACTTGGAATAAGATTTAGAACTTAATAATAGAACTTAGATAGCATATAGCTAGCTAGCTACTTTAAGACTTACTCATAGCACTTTTAGTAGCGGAGGCCTGCAGTGCAGGTTTCAAAACTTTCGCAGAAAATAGCACTAGACAGAATTACATAACACTCTGTGAAAATGCACCCCACAGAAGGAGATCAATGTAAAACATGACTAAATGTAGAAAGACATTCAATTCAGTCAATATAAATGAAATGCTATGAGAAAATTATAATACAACTTCATCAAAAAAAAAACATAAGGCCCTAGGCGAGGAACGAGGTTTTTCAGAGTAAATAAGAAAATTATAAAGCACATGGTGTTTGTTAAAGGATTTTGTTAAAACATCTCATAACATTCTGAGGATTTTAAAGGATTACGTAAGCAGAAGCAGATGTAATTTGTTCCAAGTTAGGACGAAGAACGGTCCAAATCTTAATGTTTATATAGACATTGACGTGGTCACATGTTACCGACGCCAAAGACCATTTTTCAAGATTAAATGAAAGAGGGAGAGGGAGGGGAGAGTCATATTTTCTGTGGGTGATTGTGGCTAGCCAGCTAGCTATATATCGTTTTCAAGAAATTAAGACACATCACCAGGGGAGTAAACATTTACCTACGGGTGGGCCTAACGGTTCTGGATGCCATGTTTGTTTACCACGTGCTTACAATTTTTGGTCGTCAGATTCTAAAAAAATGTAGACTCAGAGAGTATTGCGTTCCAAAAAACTACGTGGTAACCAAGTCGAAAATTGATGAAAATTGAAAGATTTTGATGCGTAGTGGGGAAAACCTATATACTCTCCACCGTACCTTATATTTAATGAGGAAATTGGCCTCTCTCTGCTTTGCAATCAATATAGAGAAGGTTGCGGAATGGGGGGCAGGGTCCCCTAGGTTCGCAAGGGAAAAATTGTAGGTGCAACTTTCGGTCGATTTGTATAATCAATATAGAAAGGGTTGCGGAGAGGTTGCCAAGGCAAAGGCATTAATCACGACTAGGGAAAAGCAGGCAAGGGAAATGGCTAGGCACCTTGATAGAAACTCTCCCTCGAATCGTATAAAAACCATGTTCCTACATGCTCCGTGGTGTAAGATCAAACGGTTTTATCTTCGTTAAAGCGAAAAAGGTTTAATATTGCATGGACAACTGACATATTTTGTTTAGAACCTAATGTATCAGAAAATGCTAAAAAATGTTAAACACATAGCCTATTTAGTTAACTAAACTTTTTTTGAGGATAGCAAAATTCAATTTCTTTATTATACTAATACCTCATATCAAACCTCAAATTCAAATCTAAATTTGGGGTTTGTTACTTGGGTTTGCTTTTGTTGGGGTTTCTAATTTAAACTGAATTTAAATTGACAGAGAAACAGAAAGCTAGTAGGGCTTTCCCCTTTAAATAGCCCTGGAATTTATTATGCTCTTTTCCATTCACTTAAAACACCAAAAAAATTGGTACCGCATTATTGACAACATGACCAAAAAAACAAATTGAAATCAACAAAATGTGTTCAAGTTTGTACTCTGCTTTGTGTATTTGTAAAATGTGATTATATTCTAACGCTGATACAATCTGGACGATACATTGTTTGACATCCTTATGCAATGTGTTAATCCCAGTGAATTGTGGGGAATGAAGTCTCGGTGGGAAAATTTGGCGAAAAATACTTACTTACTTTTCACACTTTTGATAGGTTTTAAAGCGATGCTTCAAGAAGATCAGCCAAATTGACCGCCTTCATTGACCATGCATGCAACCCTATAAAAGGACAAAAGGCGGCGCACACCAGTCTATCTTTCCAGACACCCAACCATATGTTAGAATGAGTTTGAAATCCGCCCTTCTATTTGCTGTTAGCCCTATGATTAGGGGTTCATCTGAAATTTTAGACAGAAATTTATCCAGCAGCTTCTTAAGCACTGGAACATCACATGTACAATTTGGCACTTCTTTTGGTAAGCAATTAAATAATTTTGCACCATGCAGCGACAGTGAGGCTCTCAGCTTCTGATGATTGCTAGGTAAGGTGCGGTGTAAGGTGGTAATAAACATTTTATACCCAGGCGTTGGTTAATAGATACTTCTATTCTGTGGTAACCAAGGTTTGGAACCAAGCCTTCAATAATTTTCCAAACATAGATTCTGTATCGTTCACAGCGTCTTTAAAGTGAGTATAAGTTGTATTTTCTGAGTGCATCTCAATAGTCAGAGATGTATTTGGCTTTGATTCTGCATTAAGGTACCACTGAATCAATTTAATTTGTTGAATAAGGCCAGCAGTGGTTGGAAACCACAGCTGTAAACAATATTCAATTCGAGGTAACACAAAGCTTTTCCATAGGGTTAACACCACTTCCTGTGATATGGTACAAAAGGTGCGTAATATCCAGGAAGACAACTTTTTTCCTGTATCAATTACACTTGTATATGTCATGAGTACGCCAAGATCTCTGACTTCATTTTCTTCTGTGATAATTAATCATGAACATTTTAGGAAGGTTGTGCATAGTTTCAAGGTATCATCGTAACCGTACCTGAGAACTCCAAATTTCTTGTTATTAAATTCCATGTTAGAGTATTCTGCACGTTTATATATTTTGTTGAGGTCTCTTTGTAGTTTGAAGCCCATCTTGACATTTGCAACAGCTCGGCTGACTTTGCTGTCATCAGCAAAACATTTTAGGTTACTGTGTTTGATATCTTCATCAATATCACCAATAAGGGATCAGAAATATCAGCCGCCCCAAGACACTTCCTTGTGGTACACCTGAGAGAACATCAACTGTTGCTGATTTCTCCGCCGTTTACTGCTACCGATTGAGTACGACCGACCAAGAAGCTTTACAACCACTGGAACAGTTTGACAGAGATACCAAGGCTTTTTATTTTATTCAGGCACAATGTCAAAATCAACTTTGTCAAAAGCTTTGGCGAAATCCAAATATATTACATCTGCATTTTACCGGATTCAAATATTGCTAAAACCGATTCAAAGTGGTCACACAAGAACGGCCAACCCGTAATCCATGTTGGTTTGGGTTAAAAAGATCATTACTGTCAAGAAAAGTTACAAGATTTTTGCGAAGAACTTTCTCAAATATTTTTATCACATGAGATGTCAAAGCCGTAGGACGGTAATAAGCCTTTTCCAATATCGCCTCTTTATAATTAGCCGTGGTAGCAAAAAATCAAAACATTGCATGAAAATGAGGTTAGTTTAGATAAAGTTCAGGACACCAAGTTGTTTACTTCTGTTCTAACCTTAGTTATCAACAAATGTTGGTTTTATAATTTTTAACTGCATATTGGAAGAGTCTTAGATAAAAGTATAAGGCTATTAGTAGTGGTAGTGTGACAAAAATTATGAATATTTATTGTTATCATGCACCTCAGGCGGGAGCGTCTGACAGAATATTTTTGGATATTCGTGCAGTCGTTAGCCAAGAGTCGAATATCTCAGCAGATATCCGATATCGAATATCTGCTCGAGATATTCGATAGTCCCTCCGGCACTTATATTTCTTTTATGTATATAGTTCCTTTAAAACATTACATGCATGTCAATCAGATGGAGAGTTAAAACTAATTAAAATAAAAAAGTTATCAAACAAAGGATGTATTATATCGCACTCCATCTTTTATTGTTCTCGATAGTAGTACACAAAGGATAAGCAATCAGATGGAGAGCTGAAAATAACTGAAGCGCGAACGTTTTAAAACAACAGAAACAAGACCAACGAAAAAGACAAAAACAAAATAAAATAAAATAAAATATGGAGAGGTTCGCCACTTTAGATAATGATTCCTTTCCAATGGTGCATGATAAAACAGATATTCAGCGCGGTAAAATCGGATATCGTAATTATTAAGTCTCGCTTTGTTTATATTCGACTCCGCTGCGCGTCGTCGAATATCACAAGCTCGACTGAATAATTACGGATATCCGATTTTACCTTGCTGAATATCTGCTTAATATTAAGTGTGTATTTATGGCAACTTTAATGTTGCCTAGCTAGCTAACTAATAGCTAACAAACATATTATATTGTTTCTTACTCCTCCAAAAAGTTTACATTCTATACTTTACGGTCTAATATGTTTACCTAGTTTACTGAAACTTCATATAACTTAGGTTATAATTATTTTCCTAAAAAAGTTACCCCGCTCTTCATCCTAGCCAGATATTATAGTAGGATGTTATAGCTAGCTATGCACACAGGAATGTTGTGCAGCCCAGCTATGTATCGTAAAAACCATATGAACAGGGGAGTGAGACGATAATCCTCACACTCCCTATTAATATGATTTTAGTATACATTTATAATAAACATATTTTGGCTCAACCCAGTGTACTCAGTAATCACAAATTGTTTATTGTTTCGGTTTGTCTGTTCAGATTCATATTAGTATTGCAGGTTTATCATTTCTTGAACATGTGCAAGAAATGATTAACCCTATTCGGTCCGGGGGGGGGGGGCGGATTCCGCCCCCCCTGACGGTTTTTTATAAATAACTCCTTATTGCTATGTTATATGGCTATGAAACTTATGACTTTCAATATTTATCTATTAGACACCTGCATGCCAAATTGTTAGGTCCCATACCTTTCAGAGGCTTTGATATTGGCCATTACTCGAAACTACCCCTAAAAATCTCTATGAAATCCTTATAATGGGTAAAATTTAATAACTCCTGTTAGGATTATCCTTAGAACTTGAAACTTGCAACACAACTTTGTTTTATTAAGAAGAATCATTTTGCATAATTTGGACACGTGATTAATCCGATTTCCCGATTTTGTCGGATTTTACCCGAAAATCGGGAAAAAACCGGATTTTCGGGCAATTTTTGGCAATTTTTTATGCGATCCACGTAAAAACCGGAAAATATGTTAAATAAACTTTTATTTAGCTTTCAGAAACTTCAAACAGAATGCAAAAATTTCATCTGGAACAAAAGTAATTAACTTTTAAGCAGATAGTGTCATTTTTAACAAATTTCAAGCTTCTGATGACGTCACAGAAAATGTGCTGACGCAAGCAAAAATTTATTGCCGCCATTTTGTTCCTTTTATGACGTACTATAAGTGTGCCAAGTTTGATTCAATTTGAACAACCCTATGAAAAGTTATTGAGGGGGGGCGGATTCCGCCCCCCCCCGGTCATAATATGTTCGAAAAACCCCGGACCGAATAGGGTTAACCTACAATAATAACCCACAAATTGTTTGTTGGTACGGTATTGGTTCTGGCATAATCATTTTTTTTTCAGAAAGTGAAGACACCACTGAATATGCTGCTGTTCTTACGAAAATGTTCTTGTCACAGGTCACACATTTACAAAAAAAATATATTTAGTAGGTGTAGTGTAGCTCTCTTCACTAAGAAAATAGGTTCTTAAAATTGTTTTTATTCTCTTTGAAAATAACAGAGCAGGATTAGGCCTCTATCAACTATTTTGATAATAAACATGGTAAACTTGTAAGGTTATGTTGTCTGGGTTATCCTCAGAAAAATAAAACATATGTTAGGGTGTGCTACCCAGCTTAAACTGGCCAAATATGTTATTTCATTGAAACAACATGTGGCTTAAAACAAATCATGACTGATTTATTTATCTACAATTCTCTTAGCTTTCAAAGTGTTAATGGGCCTTTTTGTAGTTAAATGTGATTATAGATACAGGAAAAACACCATATTTATTGCGACAAATCCTTGTTCTTTCCAAAATAACTACGCAGTGCCTCCAGAGCGTACCACTCACTGCTGACATCAGCCGAGCCTGAAGGCTCGACCAAGCAGTCCGCGGTATAGCTCGTTCTGTATCTAACTAAATCTAATCTATCATATACTTGTTACAAAATATTAAACGATGCTAACGAGTTCGTTCAAAGTGATTAGCGTCCTGTTGTTATATTACTGTGCCATTGTACAGCTTTCACTCACGTTATGTACAGTTTCTGATGAACTACCGCTTTGTAACAAAAGGAATCTGTTTCCCCCCAAAATGCCTTTTTATTATTAATTGATTAAAATACATATAGTTTTCTTTATAAAAAATCTATTGCCACCTTACAGTAGAATGCTTAAATTCAGAAACTCAAGCATAATACAAAAATTTTTGATTCCATTTTAATTTATTAATTCCATCAGATTTGTCTAACAAGAGCACCCTGTAAAAATTATTTTTACATAAAGTTTATTAAATTTTGCTTTAGGTACAAATAAATGACAATTCCCGTAGTTATATATACCTGTCATGGGATAACACTCTGGAAATACTTATAGAAATATTATTATATAGCTAGTTATTGACAGAACATTTTTTAAATTTAAGAAACAACAACAATTATCTGTAACTGCAACTGTAAATTTTTTACGGGCCATAATTTAAAAAAAATCAAGGCTTAAGGGTACTTATAAGCACGCATGCTTTTACCTTGGATGATTGCATTGCTTTTATTACATTTTGTTGAATATATAACATGATGAAGACCAATTTTCAGTCTAATACCACCAACCCAACCAACATGCTCAGGATAGACAAGTCATAATGTTATTTACAGATGTTTTAAAAAATAAAAGATATCCAATAACAAAGAATAAAGTGTGTAGCCATATATGTCAACAACGTTGGTTAAAGCTCCAACTAGCTAGTAGTAACCAATGCTAGTGTAGCTAAAATCTAAAATATAAATCATCAACTTTAGCTAGCTGAACACCAGAACAGAATGTAAACCAACTACTTTAATAAGCTTAATGGCTATAAAATAAATGCCATTTTCTTTTTTTTTAAAAAGGTTCATAATTAGCCCATTTGACAAGTTAATTTGAGAAATAATAAAGGTAAACAAACTATATGTGCATCACTTCCCTGGAAAATTATAATTTTCTCTAAACTAACCTCTTTTTTATGTTAGTATGTTTATTCCGGCTGTGTATTTTTGGGGTGATGAAAATTGATGTTGGAATTATAGGCTTATTTGATTCTACTGTTTTCATTTCACCTTTAAAAATGGAAGTAATTAATGAAGTTTTAAAATATTGAGAAGTTTGGTAAGAGAGGTCTTGCATTTCTTTAGTAGAAATGTACTATCTCGCGTGCAAGGATAGAATTGTTTTCTAACTCGTAACTAACTAACTATCAATGTCACAAATTGCAGTTGCAACGTCACAGATTCAAACTCGTTCCCAAATCTTTTCTAATCTGTGTTAAATAGGTTGTTAATGAGTTTCATTCGCGAACTTTTATATTAGAAAATCTACCGTAATGGGATTTGAACACACATCGTCCTACATGTCCTGCGTGTTAGCACAGCGCGCTAACCACTAGGCCATGGCGAATTTATTCTAGTTGTTACATTAAACGTATTTTATTTCCTGTCATATATGGCTTTTTTTCATTTTCTTTTTTGTTTAACAAAAATCATTCTCACTAAATAATGAGAATGATGTACGCCCAAAAATAGATTTCTCGTAGAGAAAATTTATTATTTTGTAAACAAAAATCTTAAAAAATACAGGACATTGTCTTCTTCATTTTGCACGCAAATTTACATAGCCACGAATGGGACCCGTTGTATGAAATGAGTAGCGCAAATTCTGCTTGGTTATACCTAAAAGATATTCTTTTACAAACGTTCAACAAACATGCACCATTCATGAAGAAAAGAGTAAAGGTGGATTTCCACCAGTGCGAATCTTCCTATCGCTCTAAAATTACACAAAATTTTAGTGCGACAGGAGTCAGTGCGATAGCATGCCAATACAAATTATTATTTGTGCGAAATTTTCTTATGTGAACACACACATTTCAAGATGGCAGACAGTTCAGAAGAAGAAGAAGCTGTAGCTGCCTTAATAGTTATTAGAAGTATAAGGAAAAAGAGACGAAGAAAATCGCCATTTTCTTGGGTTCGTCAAATTTATAGAGAAAGAGAATCAACTGCTTCAAGAAATGAAATTGCACGATAGAGAATTTTACTTTAGGTATCTAGTAAATTTTAGTTCCAAGTTTCCTTCCTTTTTGATAGTTATGGAGAGCATTTCTATTTTTTTTATTTGAAACTTTATTTAATATTTTATTTCATAGATTTCTTCGAATGTCTCCTGATAGATTCGAACATTTATTGTCTCTGGTAGGTCCATCAATCCAAAAAATAGACACAAATTTTCGAAAGTCAATTCCTGCAGCTGAACGCTTGGCTCTTACTTTACGTTATCTTGCCTCAGGAGATTCTCAACAATCTCTAACATTCAACTTTCGCATTAGCGCGAGTGCTATTTCACGAATTCTGTCTGAAACAGCTGCAGCAATTTGGGAGAACCTAAGCGAATATATAAGACCCCCTATGTCCAAAGAAGAGTGGTTAAGAATCGAAAATGAATTCGAAGACACGTGGAATTTCACACATTGTATAGGGGCAATCGATGGGAAACATATTGCCATGGAAAACCCTCCCAATTCAGGATCGCTCTATTACAATTACAAGGGGTTCTACAACATCATACTGTTAGCAGTCTGTGATGCTAAGTACAACTTTATTCTCGTAGATGTAGGACAATATGGAAGTAACACGACTGTGGTGTCTTATCAAAGAGTCAAATTGGAATGCAACTGGAAAATCAATCCCTTCAAATCCCACCACCTACGTCACTAGCTGGATGTAAATATGACCCATAACCTTATTTTCTAGTTGGAGATGAAGCTTTCCCCTTAAAGAAGAATATGATGCGCCCATATCCTGGCAAGCTGAACGAGCCTATGAGAGAGTATATAACTATCGCCTCTCTCGTGCCAGGCGTGTTATTGAAAACGCGTTTACGCTCGTAGCAATTGCTTTACACAATTACTTACGCCAAACTGAAGCCGCAATGTATTGTCCAAACGGTTTTGTCGATAGCACAGACACGAATGGGGAGATTACACCTGGGGAATGGAGAAGACAGGTCGGACAGAACGAAGGATGTCTTCATGACTTATGTAATGTACGGGGCTACCGGCCAGAAAGAAGTGCTACAGAAATGCGGGAAGCATCAAGGATTTTGTGAATAGTGAAGAGGGTGCTGTTGAATGGCAGTACCGACATGTAAGGCGTACATAAATATTTTGAAAAGACCTTTACAATGTTGTATTTACGGTATTGTTGTATGCAAAAAAAACTATTGTTTTTCATTCAACAAATTTGTGTAATACCCTTTATAATCGGTTTTATCTTCATGCAATGACTGTTGTTGCTGGTATACGGGGCTTCCATAGGCGTTGAAATGGAGAGAATCACCAAAACTAGGCGTTGAAGGTGGGGACATCATGTGTAGCTGTCGTTTAGGCTGCGACCCATTCCAAGCCTCCATTTGATATTCATAGATTGCGGTTTGAATTTTGTGCTTTAGCATAATCTTGTTTCGTCCAGATACTTGTCTTAATTTTTCAGCAACCATTTCCCCAAACAGACCATCTGCGTCCTTCTTAGCACTACCACGTTGAGTTGCTTTCAATATGCAAAAGCCTCGCCGATGCTCTTCAAAGCAAACGTTTCTGTTTCTTCTTTCGTACTCTTACGCCCGCTCCTCTTTGTTGAAGTAACAGATGGTGGATCAATAGTTGTCATCTTGGCCAAACTTGGTGGTTTTGTAGCAGGGACATTCTCGTTATTTAAATAATCTTCAACCGCTGCCTCCGAATAAGAATCAATATCCTCCTCATCTTCCGGAGCCGCTATATTTGATTTTGTTTCTCTCATTTGATAATGCGTATCAAGCCAAGATAAAAAAGAGTATTCCTCCAAATCTTTGACACACGATTCAACGTCAGCCAAACCTGATCCCGATGCAGATTTCCTTTTTAGGTTATTCTTTTTCTTGCTGTATCTTTTTTTCTAGTTGTCCCATCTTCGAATAGCTTCACCTTAAAACAGTTGAATTTAAAAACTTTTTTTTTCCAATTAAGTAATAGAACAAGCTAAATACGCTCAAGGTTTAACAGCGCAAAAATATAGCGCATTGAACTGACAAACAAGGATAAACTTTACCCTCTTCACATCCTAATTCCTCCTCAACTTTCTTCCAAGCATTTGCCACTCGATCTTTTTCTCGATACTCTTTGCAACTTTTGTCGTACAGACAAAATTTCGAACAGCCTCTGCTAAATATTCATTTGTTTTTCCCATTTTATAAAAACTTTTTTTACAACACTGCTCGTTTCACAACACATATGAAACTATTTCTTGTGCTCAACACGTGTAGGCATGTGCTGAAGTTACATTTCAATAGAATCTATTCAATTTTTTTTAAAGGACATTCGGTATTTCTTTGAAGTTGCACTTTTGATCGAAAACTCAGAGCGATAAATATCAAAACTTTTTGATAATTGTCGCTCTGACTATCGCACTGAAATTGGGCGATAAGAGCAAAAAAAGTGTCGCTCTGCAATTTCCACCAGTGCGAAAAAAGATCAATGTTTCAAAAAAGCCAGAGCGATAAGAGAATTCGCACTGATGGAAATCCAGCTTTAAGAGTAACTTTTGTTCTTGGCTTAACATAGAAATTCACCAACTTATTAACGAAAGGGACAAAGCTCTCAGAAAAGCCCGTAAAACAAACTCAACATCGGACTGGAAAGCACATTGGAAACTTAGAAATAAATGTACCACCGTCATCGGCAAAATTATACTACAGTAAAAACATTCGTAGAGGAACATCCAACAACCCAAAGAAGTTTTGGAATACTATTAAAAATATTATGCCAACAAAATCAAATAAAAATCATGATAAAACGTGATAAAGTGAATTCTTTTTGTAACTTCTTTTCAAATGTCGCTTTTGATTTGAAAAAAAAATTGTTATACTTAAAAGATTTTATATGGAGTAAACCTCGATATACAACCTTGAGAACATGCAAGAGGTTTAAATTCAAGTGCGTATCAAAAATATACATCGAGAACCAGTTGAAAAATTTAAAACGAAACAAAGCAACCGGAGCTGACGACCTTCCTCCTGGACTTAAGATTGTGCGTCAGAAATTGCACAACCACTATGTTTTATCATCAACATGTCTTTACAATATGCAGACATTCCTTTGGTTCGGAAGCATGCTTTGATATCGCATGTCTTTAAATCCGACTCTGTAAGTGATCCAAATAACTACCGACCTATTTCAATTCTTCCAGCTCTGTCAAAAATCCTTGAAAAATCGGTTCATCAACAACTAATGGATTATTTAGAAGACAATAATCTACTTTCACGTTATCAATACGGCTACCGTCGTATGAGATCGACCGACTTGGCTGCAACCATATTTTTAGATGACGTCAGAAAAGAAGTCGAAAAGGGCAACTTGGTGGGTGTAGTTTTTATGCATTTATTGAAGGCATTCAACACTATTGCACATGGTACTTTACTTGAAAAAAATCATATTTACATCATATTTATTCAATCGTTCACAGCAAGTTGTTTTAGATAATGTAAAATCAGAAGTCGAACATGTTCATTGTGGTGTTCGACAAGGGTCTATTTTGGGCCCCTTGCTATTCCTAGTTTTCTTTAACGATTTTCCAGAAGTCTTATTAAGAGCCCGTATCATCCAATTCGCAGACGACACGGTAATATATTTTTCCAGTGATAACTTTTACGTAATTGAAAATGTTTTGAACAAAGAACTAACAAACGTTGCAAAGTATCTACATGATAACGATTTAGTAATTAATTTAAAAAAAGGAAAAACCCAATCAATGTTAATCGGAACAAGTAAAAAGTTGAAGTGCGTACCAAATGCTTTCAAATTAGTTTATAATTTGGTGAAGATGCACCAAACATTTCGCTATAAATACCTGGGCTCCATTGTCGATTCTAAACTTTAATTAAATGAAAATCTTAGTAGTGTGTATAAAAAAGCGTCGGATAGACTTCGGTTGTTGTCTGCCCTAAAAGGGCAGTTGGATACCGATACAGCAACCACAATTTACAACACCATGGTCGTACCTCTTATAACCTTTAACAGCATTATCAATTTGAATTTAAACGACGAATGTATTCTGAAAAGTAGGAAAAGTATTGTTTATAAATAATCACATAAAATATTTCTGTAACAACCTGAGTTCTGAAAATTGGTCGGAATATAAAAAATAGTATTGTGAATAATATATGAAATATTCAGACATGTCACATGACCAAAACGTGTATTTTCCAGACCGATAAAAGATTTTGCAGACCAGCTCCTAAATTACAAATAAGCTTCATAAGAATTTTATAAATGCATTAGCTTCTATTAACTATGACAATGGAAAAATATTTTACACGTTCCAGGCATGTCACATGATCAAAATGGGTATTTTGCAGAATGAGGCAGGATTTTACAGACCAGCACATAATGTACACAAAAAATAATATGTGAGAACTTATAACAATTATAAAATGGAACTGAAACTTTAAAAACAATTTAAATGTTTCAGATATGTCATGTTATGGAAATGTGTATTTCAAAGACAAACATGCCTTTTTCAAAATGCAAAATATGTGGGGGTGTAAACAGATAAAGTATATATTTCAAGCTTTAAAAAATTCTAAATTTCGAAGACGCTCTAAAAACGGAATTCTGTACCACAATTTAAAACATCATATACTCCACATCAAACAATATTTAAATAAGACAATAAGATTACTGGACAAAACAACAATTAAAAAAAGGAAATTAGATCTGACGCCAAGGAGAAATGGAGAATAAACGGTTAAACGGTAAGCAATCTGACGACTATAGTTCGCCTACTTGGTCAGTCTGTTTATCATAAAATCGATCAAAAAGGAGAGTTTACATCTTAAAATGAACTCAAAATGTCCATTATCTTTGATGATATTCAACGGTTCTCCGCTGCAAGTATATATATGCAGCATATGATATGAATATATATATATATTCATACACACAGGGAAGAAATAAAGACAATTTTCAGATTCAATACTATAGTTTCATGCTTTCGCAATCCTCAGTTGAATAAAATGACATATAAACCCTAAGAACAATATAAAGTTATCAAAAGACAATGTAATGGTATCTATATAAAAAAAGTGTATCATTTTGAAAGAGTTTGTACTTATTGATGTGCCTGCATTAATTCTGATCGTGTGTTTAGTAAGTTGTTGTTATCGTACATTACTATTTCTAGTTTCTCGGGACAAGTTCATTACATTGTCTGATTATTTTCCATGTGATTAATGGTATGTAATTTTGATATTTTATACGCCATACTTCTTTTGAAAGTTCAGTATCTTTTTTGTACTTAGCTGTGTTGAAGGATTTTTTGTGGTTGGCATATCTTTGTTTAAACGTTGTTGCTGCTAGACCAATGTAAACCTTGCGCTCATAGTTGGGGATGTTAGAATTTATGGTTGCTTTATAAATAATGTTTTTTGTTAAACATTTATTTTCAACTGGGCATTGTTCCTTTTTAATACAATTACAATTTCTATCCATTACTTTATTGTATTGTTTTTATCATAGATTTGTTCTTGTGGATATTTATATAAGCTTTCATGTTTTTTGTGCAGCTGTAAGAAACTTTTACGTTGTTGCGATTAAATATTTTGTGGAGCTTGTTTTGTTTCGGGAAATGTTTGTCTATGAGAAGCAAGAACGACTTTCCGATTTTCGTAGATACGTTTACATTATATGGGGGATTAAACCATATTATATTATATTTCTTTTTCTTTTCTTATTTTCTCTAAGGTTTGAAACAGCTTTCTTTCGTTTTTGGTTTTGCAGTTTAACATCGTGTCCGGTGTCACCGGAATTTTTAAACTCCACAGTCATAATAAACTAGTGAATTGTTACCCCCTAGAGTCAACATTTCCTAGGAAATAATAACTCCCCCAGTTTTTTTTGACTCCCTTATATTTCTTTTTGGATAGAACGGTAGAAAGTCGGTTCAGTTACTAAATTTTATATGACCAAAATTTTACCAGGCATTTTTGTACCCGACCAAGGTCTTTCCCCGAATTTTTTGCCTTAACTAAAAAAATTTGTGAGCAAACTTTTTTTGCATTTTTTGTCGTAAATTTGTGCTTTGAACTGAAAATAAAAAATAGAAGGTTTTGAGTGACTTGAAAGATCTAGTCGGAAAGAATTTACTACGTTTCAAAGTTAATCGGCGGGAAAGTGATAAAACTTGCTGTAAAAAACACATGACTATAGAATGTGAAGTACAGTAAATAAGTAATTTTCTTTCGAAATCCTAGCAAAGTTACAAATTAATAAAAATAGGAAATAATAAAGACACTGTACCCCAACCTCGTCCCCAGGGCTTGTTAGGCTTTTTATATTTGGACGGCCTGAACAAGGCCCTGGCCCTGGCTGGTCACGTGACAAATTTGATTGGCCGTAAGAACTCGCATAATTAAAATGCGTCCCGCGAGTGATGTTAGAGGCAAAATTATGTGGCGAGAAAAAATCAAAATTCGAGAACTTTTCCTGGTGATGGACCGCGGATTAGCAATTCAAAAAGTAGCTCTTTAAAAATGGTGGCTGTTATTTTGTGGGTGTTGCGTTTGGTTTGGTTTTTGATGTTGTTCTACTAGCTAAATGTAGCTAGATTCAAAATTTTGGAAAAACATTATTTTTGATATGGAACTGCAACAGTTCTGAAAGTATTTTACCAGAAAGAAGATTAACAATAACTGGTTGAAAACAGGTTTCAGCATCTTGTGTTGCTAAAAACTCACACTTTTAAATGAACTGAAGAAGGAACGAACTTCACAAGCGATCAAAACTGTCATGCATATATAGCTAGCTATATGTAACATAATGTTTAGCTATTAGCAAGAGACCTGTGAATCTATCAATTTATTTTTTTAATTTTCTCAATATTGAGTTATCAGTACCTTTTTTCACTTGTTCAGCCTTATCAGTAAGGCTGAACAAGTGAAAAAAATAAAAACAATTCAAGGGCTGAAGCCAAATTTCCAGTTTCTTATAAAAAAAGTGTAGTCTACAGCCTCATATGTTGAAAAAAATCTATTTATATTGGCTTTTGTTTTTAGTTGCAGATACGGTTTCAAAGATTAGGTGTTTGCTTGTGCCCGAGCAGAAGAGAGGTTTTATTGGATTTGATTGGTGGTCATTTTCGTGATGGTGTCATTGATAAAGTTAAAGGTGGAGCTGTGTTTCGAGGGACAGGAGATAATTGGGACATAAGAATTCTCAAAGGTCATATGCATAAAAACAATCAAAATGAAGATCTCCATCTATTTGCCACAAATTTGATTGAAAACCGTCTATCATTTGACCATCTCGATAATGACAATCCAAAACGTGATATTGCATTATTACCACTGAGTACATTTTCATTAAACATTGCAGAGTGGAGGGAATATATCAGAACTTCAAAAATTTTGGTTGGGCGTATTTTGTTGGATTTTTTCCCAAAGTTCAAATTTCTGAAATCATTTGTTCCACAACACATTGATCATCAATATAGCCACGAAATGGGGGAACGATCATTCATTGCATCTATGCCTATCATTAATGCAAATGAAGCACACTATGCTGATTGTGTAAAGATACTTCGAACGTACGAAAAATGGATCGCAGAAATTTACCATGAAACAGGCATGTTGCAAAACATGCCAAACCTTGATGATGGACCACTTCTTGAAACCTTCCAAGCCAACCCTGGTCAGAAATTTGCACACATCAATTTTACAGATTCTGATCCCATGAAAGAAATGAAAATTGTGTTTGGTGGGGATCAATTAACACGTGTAAGATTTGCTGGTGCAAAAGATTTACTAGCTGGTGCACATACTCCTAGCCATCGATTCGAACACTGCTCTCCTTTTAAACCAGTAATGTGGCATACCAAAGCAGCTCTTTTGCAATATTCATACCACCTCCTGCATAAACCTGAATCTATTGCTGAGAATGGAACGATAAAGTATTTTAGGGAGAAGCTTCGTCGAAAAAATGTTACTCCTGCTAAAGTACTCGATTCTTTTGATGGTTGTGAGGAATTATTTATCAGTCTTGGACGTGCATATATTGTTGTTGCACTAATGAAGTTTTTTGGAATGGAAAGTTTGGAGGATAAACCATCTGTTTACCCTTTCCCTACTAACTTTGTTCATAAATCTGATGCTGAGAAAGACGCGTATATGAATAACATATTGACAAAGTTTTTAGATGAATACTTGCTGCAGAAATCCCCACCAAGAGATGGTGATGATTTTGTTGAAAATTATGGTTTTTGCGTAATATTTCTTACGATTCTGGTTCTGCAACTCAAGGATGCAGCAAAAGAAGGTGATGGAAACCGTACTCTTATCAACCAAAAGATGCTTTTAAATGTGTTTAAATCTTTAGGTTCTTACAGCAAATATGCTCTGGAAATGTTTGTCAGCATTGCTCAAGTTGAGTGTTTACTGACACCACGATTATCTGAGGAGTTTAAGTGGGGGAATTTTGTCAACTGGCGTGGCGGTAAGGGGAAAAATATTGAAGACGACCTTGCTCAGGAGATTGTGAATAAAGTTTCCAAAAATATAGTTCAGAGAATGGGTCCTAACAAGACAATATCATCTATAACTAAAATTACTAAAGCTGCTAACGGAATTAAAGAAATCCTGGAAAATTATGACAAAAATGCTAGTATACACAGATCCTCTACACAACATAGCACCAGTGATGCTTTTGAAGATGAGAATGAAATGATATTAGATCTTCTCGAACTAAAACCTTTTCACCATTCATCAGGTCGTTTCCATAACAGTTTTCCAGCTATAAAAAGGTCACCTTTGCGCTATATGAACGTGACAGATTTTCACAATTGGTTGAAAAAACACAGAGATGAACTAGTTTGAAATTAGTTGCATTTATTTTTTTTAAATATTTTTTACAATTTTATGTTATGATATATATTATATACCTTAAAAGTGAGAAAAAATATTAATTCGAGTTAACGTACAAAAAAGATATGCATCTGAAATTTCACAAGTGGAAGCTTTTTTTGTTTGAGTTCTTTTCTAAGTTTGATGGACCAGAGTTCTTTTCTAAGTTTGATGGACCAGAGACATAAAAATTGTCAAATTTGCTCCTTAATAAAATATACAGAAAAGTCAGTGTTTATATTGCATAAAAATAGTTTTTTCATATCCTTGTTTTAAAAAATAACCTCACAAATTTTTAACACCTAGGAGCATAACATTCAACAAGGTCATATATTTTTTTTGAATACGTTTCATCGCAAATACCAAATTTATCAAACATATCGTCCAAGGTATTTATATATTGTAACTGTTGTAAGATGTCTTCAATACATTTTGAATTATATTCTTGTTGTGGTAAGACATGGAATAACGCTAATTCAGATTGGATTTTTACTTCAAATAGTTCTTTTCGTAACTTTTCGAAATTAACACCATCCAGTGGTCTGAAAGTTTTTTTTTCAATGTGGTTTAATTCTTTGTCTTCACAATGATTCTCATCTCCATTACAATTAGAACAACATGAAACTTGTGCTTGACAAGAAAATCCAAAATATGTGAGAATAGTTTCCTCAAACAATTTGTTGTTGTGCAATATTCTTTCATTGCAGTTGACATAATTTTATTATTTTCACTTATATCAGAGTTATTGTAATATATTATTGCAGAAGAGGAATTTCCATTTCTACCAGCTCTACCAAACTCTTGTAAATACGATTCTAATGTAGCTGGTGGTGTGATATGTATGACTTTTGTAACATGTGGTATATTTACACCCATACCAAGTGCAGCTGTGGCAAAAATTACTCGAATGTTTGAATTTTCTTTCCTAATTTCTTCAATTATGTCATATTTCATTAGTTTCGTAGTGGGTGCATGAAATTGTGCAAATAATCTGTTGGCCGGAACACAATTTTCACCAACAAACGGATCTTTAATTTTCGAATTGAACAACTTAAATGCATATCCACAGTACTTTAACTTCATATATATAATAGTCATTGGAAATTTTTCTCTAAGTCTGTTGAGTCCTTTGGTCATTGGCAAAAGAATTTCATCATAACTGGCTTTGCTATAGTTATTTGGCATTCTTTTTCGTACAGTTAGTTTTATATTTGGACGATTTGGACTGCTCCGGACAATTTTGCACGAGGAAATAGATAAACTGTCAGTAATTTTTTCAACCATTGCTAGTGGTGCTGTTGCTGTTAGGGCTAACGTAACTGCTGTTGGGAACAATGCTTTAAGTGTAGCTAAATCGCCAAAGCTTTTACGGAAATCTTCGCCCCTATAAAGAGAAAAATGTGTTTGTTAACTTATATATTATATATATATTTATATATATATTTATCACGTCATTATTTTTAACTTGTTTTTTTATAGATTTTTTATAGCTTTATTTTTTACCTAGTTTTTTACTTTTTAGATATATTATATCTATTGTATATCTTGAAGGAATAAATTTTTAGAGGAAAAAAAAATTGGTGGAATATAATTGTGTGAATAAAAATTAAAATGGAATTTGGCAGATAATTTTTTTGTCAAATCCGCCAAATTTTCTTTCTGTCAAAATTTCTTCCATTTAAGGTATAACACATACATTTTTAAAATAAATTTTATTTATATGTAACAACATATTTGTATCCACAGTTATATATTCTGTTTATGAAAAGTGAAAAATATTTATAGCTTGTGTATATTTATGAGCTGCGTTTTTTTATTATGATGTGTAAGAACTTACCATAACTCAACACAGTGTGCTTCATCGATTACACAGGCAGCTACATTTTGGCGGAATATAGGACTTTTTAGCAATCTCATGCCTTCTGCACTCAAAATCGACTCTGGATGAGAAAACAATATCTTGATCTTCCCCAATTTCACATTTTCTGTTATTTGGATTTTGTGAGTGATATCTTTGCTAAATAAGCTGATAATTTCACTAGTTTCCTCTCTTTCTGTATTTAAAACGCCAGCTGGAACACATTGAGCTTCCATTGTTTTTATTTGGTCTTCAATAATTGACGTCAATGGAGTCACGACGATTACAATGTTTTGAGAACATTTTCTTGGTAGAAAATCAGGCAACAGTTGGTATATCAAAGACTTCCCATATCCAGTTGGAAGAACAGCCAGTACGTCGTGGCCATTAAGCAAGCTTTCCCAACAGGCAACTTGCTTAGGTTTTAAGAAAAAGCCAGCCACATTATTACATTCAAGTGAAGTTTGAATACGACTAAATAAATTCACCACTTTGTCCATTTTCTGCATTTGGCGTACTAAAATTGTAACTCGCCGAGATTAGAACATTTAATAAGTATTTTTGATGATGGTCTCGACTGCCTGTGTATATTTTTACCGTGTGCGTTGGAAGAGCGAGCAAAATAATTATTTTCAAAATACCCAGCATACGTGGGTATTTTGTCGGCACGTGACCAGCCAGGGCCAGGGCCTTGTTCAGGCCGTCCAAATATAAAAAGCCTAACAAGCCCTGGGGACGAGGTTGACTGTACCCGTAAAGTAAAGATAAGGTGTCTTTTATTTTTAAATCCTTAAAAACGTCAAAAATTGATAGAAATAGTAGAAAACGTAACAAAGGTTTTTTAGAATGAGGCTAAGATCAAAATGAAAAAAAAAATCTCTTGGTAATTTGTGATGCCTTTTATGAAAGAGTTGTTTAGTGTGTATTTTTAGTATAAAAGTAATATGAGAAAAATCCTTCAGCTTGCTCACTTTCAATGACATGAAAAAAGCTTTTTTTCTGATAAATAAAAGAGATCAAAAATTGTTGTAGAATACAAATGCATGAAAACTTCAAACCTGCTCATAGAAATAGAAACTAAAATAACGTCAAAGTGGGTTAACCCTAAGGAAAAAGTACTTTTTCTGGTACCTTTCAAGACTCACTAAGTATGTACCTAAATAAAACTAAAGTTAACAAAAATAACGTCAGAAAGTGTTATAAAATTTCGATTATCAATTCAGTACTTTTGGAAATGGCATCAGTGTCTGCTGTTCAAGACATATCATGTTGGCGATATCGAACACTGCTTCCATTGGTGAATTACCATCAAGGATCTCTGCTGTGAAAGCGATAGCGAAGACTCCACAATTGAATCCATCCTGTTGCTTTTTGCACGGATAGAAATGCTGGGGCAACATTTTGAAATGCACCAGTTACATGCTTATACAATGAATAGATGGATTTCTTAGAAACACGATTTAAAGTCGAATTCAAACTATCGCAAAAAATTTGAGCAAAAGTTCAAAAACCAATGCGAACCTCCGTCGTGTAACAGTTAAATGTGGTATTGGTATACAGGATCAAAAGGAATGGCGGTGTTCTTTTGAGTATTCAAAACAGATTGATAGTTATTTTCTTCGCCAAGTGTTTTGCATATCAATTTCTGTGCGGCATCCATGATACGGTCATTCAACTAAGCACTTTTCGAGTTAAGGATTTCTCTATCTTTAATTTTGAGAAAATATTGATCATTTTTGATCCAAAACTTTTCTTGGCTCTCCTCTTAGATATATGACCACTCAATTGGTTGATTATCTTTGATTAGGATAGGGTTAGTTATTTTTTTCCAGTAGGTCTTTCGAACCTGAAACATAGAATTACTTTTTGGCTCTAGTAAAAGCCAAGATGACTTCCATTTCTGACTGTTCACTATGTATTCAATTTTCTTTAATACCCCAGAATGCGCTCCGAATAATTTTGTGAGCTTTCGGGTGCTTATTTTGACTTTTCCATTATATCTCTTTAATTCATTCCGTTCTTTGTCAGTAAATAACAAATGTAATTTTGGTAGCACTCGATCTTTCCTTCTTACAAGGATTTCTTTGAAACGATGGCATGTCAAAGAAATATGATTGAACGATGTAAGGGATTTTTTGGAAGTTTGTACAAGGATTATCTCTACGATTTCATCGGTAACTGATTCCATCTGTTTGGCTTACTAGCTGGCTTACTAGCTGGCGATGGTTGGGGCGCATCATCGTGATGGAGCGGTAATGGTCCGGGCTCAACATCATGGGGCAGTGATGGTTCGGGCTCATCATGATGGGGTGGCGATCATCAGGTTGATTCAAAGGATCAAGACATGATTAAAGGAGACCAGCATTGTACTTTTTAGCTAGTACACGACCACGCTCATTTTTCACCGCGCATAAACCAGTCTTAGAAATGCTCTCCAATGTATATGGCCCCAACCATTTGAATGTAAACTTTCCTCCTTTTCTATCAAGCCTCTTCTGATTTTGGAGCAAAACTTTAACTTTGATTTTAATGTTGTTGGTAACAAATGGCGACGGTTGTAGTCACGTTGTTGTTTCTTTTGTGCTGCTGTGATATTTTTGCTTGCTTCGTTGTTGGTATCTTGTCTCAATTTCAACGTCGATGACAGGATAGTTTCGAACTCTTCCAAGTCAAACGGAATGTCTGAATTCTGTAAGTCTGAATCTAAATCGTACTTTAAATCGATGGGTAGAATTGGATGCCTTGAAGACTGTTTACTCACTCTGTGTGCAAACAAAACACCTTCAATTACATAAGGCCATTCCTCTGCCCGTTCGTTTAAAACTTTCACCAGCGAGTCCTTGATGGTTCTATTGTGTCGTTCAACGAGACCATTGGCTTGAGGATGGTATGCAGACGTTATTCTTTGATCTGCACCAGTCATTTCATGCAAATTCGTTATCACTTTATTAACGAATTCCTTTCCCTGGTCATTGATTTGAATTTTTATGCAACTATGCCTACATGCTTTTGGCATACGAAGCAACGTTTGACAAATTCAGCAATATCATTCAACATATTGTGCCAAAAAATCTTTCTGTGCATTTTTGGTAGGTGGAATCTCTTCCACCATGTGAAGCCATTGCCTGGACTTTGTTGTTGTTTTCGAGGCATTCATGGATATCTTGGATGATTTTTGTCTGTTCCTCTCATGATGTGATTACTAATCGTTCGTTCTTGTACATGAACTTCTCACCTTCAAGTGAAAAATTTCGACAAGAACGTCGAAAATTTTTCTTCTTTCCTTTGTGCATTAGGGGGTATTTTGAAGTAATTTGAAGTAAAACTTAAAGAATGATTAGCTATGGATAGTTCATTCCACTTTTTAGAATTAAGGTTTTAAACATTAAGATAAAACTATAAAAATACCCCCTTCAAAATAGCAACTCATATGTTCACCTTTTTAAAAAATAAGTCAGAACTCAAAATATGAGTTGGTATGAAATGGGGAAAAAAGACAAACTAACCTGAGAATCCATCTGGATATTTTTTGGTTGTCAAATATACTTTAATTTTACTAAGTGGGACATGTTGTTTGGCAGCCATTTTCAATAAGAAAATATGTGTGACTATTTTGCTCACAACCTACGAACCACTCACGTGAATCAAAACAAAACAAAACATTCAAATATATTAGGAATACTGCAATGACTTCAAAATATTTTAAAGGGGAGTTTTCAATAACCAGCTTATTTTAACTCCCCTTTGCCTTTGAACTTCTTTTTGAAAAATAAGGGGAGTGTTTATTAACTGGGGGAGTCATTATTTACTAGGTTATTTCTACTCTAGGGGAGTTATTGTTTTCTAGTTTATTTTGACCCCGGGAGTCATCTTTCACAGGGAGTTAAGATAATCTGCTACACCGGATTCCTTTAACGCCTTCTCATACATTGGGGTCACTTCGTTAAATATTTGTTCATTTGAAGAATGTTCGGATAAACGCTGCTCAATAGCGATTGGAATTTGTTTGATGACATTAGGTGGGTGGTTGGATTGAGTATGGATGTACTGAATGATGTTGTCAGGTTATATATATTCATATATATAGCATATATATGAATACAAATAATGCAACTACAACCATAAACTTTTTTGTGTGTCAAAGCTGTTGCTGCTGACTCTAACACTTAGGTAGCTAGCTATAAGCTTTTAATTAAACACCTTTCCTAGCTAGTAGGGAAAACAAATAGAAAAACCACACCAGTCCCAATAATCCCTCCAAAACCTCTTAAAGTAATATTCCCATAGGAAGACTGTAAATGTGATAAAAATTAATACAAACCTCAGCTAGGTAAAAACAAAATGGCGGCGTCTTTGTGTACTTTCTTCCCCGAGAAGCATTTCTGACTAAATGTTGAAAAGGTACACAAAACAGAAATTGAAAATTTACAGGAAAGTAGAAAGATATGTTTGAAAATTTACTCAAAGAAATATTCTACATACCCTAAAGTTTGAAAATCCAGGCGATAATCTCAGTCTTCGACTACGCAGACGTCATTTCATAACAGTTGAAAGTTTGAAAGCAATTTTTGCTGCCATGGCGGACCCGTATTAAATATTATCATCCAGATTATATGAATTTCATTATTAAACAAAAGATATCTGCCCAAATAAAAGTATATTTCATTGGTTTTATATGGGAATTTAACAATTTATATTTGGGTAGGTATAGGACCGGCGCACTGTGTTAACCGCACGCGTTTTTTTCATAAATCCCGCTAACGGATTGATTTCAAGACGTTTTGGTCACGTGACTGAAGTGCCTATATGTATGTGTATAATAGGCTTGATATCTTAGGCGGTTGTCTAGTTGAGCGATTGCTGTGCTTGCACGACTTTCGTAGCTCAAATGGGAGCTTTAAATGCACTAGGACCCCCTTCGCAGGACCCTCGTTGATAGCAGTACCAAAAAGGAACTGAAGAGGCTATCCTGGGTAGATAATTTCAATAATGATAATAATAATATACTACTTCTCTCTGCTGCAGAAATTGTTTCCTTGCGTTTTACATTTCTGGTTGATTTCGCCAAGTTGCCTGTTAAACTGATGTGCCTTTGGACATGTTATTAGGATATAATTTAAGAAAAATTAGAATTAAATTAGAGCACCGTTAACTTTTAGAAATTGTTTAATAGGCTGTCAAACTTCTAGCATGGCTATTTGTTATCTTCTTTTATTCTTGTTTTTCCTGTTTTATATTTTCCTGTTGAGAGTAGTCATTTTTGGTCCTACGGTTTAGCAGTTTGCATCGTGTTAAGTAGCTCTTTTACTTATGACTATGAGCTAACCAACTTTATACTTCTTTTTACTATCTCGCCTGCGAGGATAGTATTGGTTTCCAACTCGTAACTGGCTAACTATGTCCCAAATGGTCAATTGCAACGTCACAGATTTAAACTTCGTACCTAAACTCTCTAAGTACTTAGAAGTCATCTAAATGACGTTTCAGACCAAAATTGGTATTTGTTTTCGACAAAATTTGGCACAGTTAACAAAAAAAGTATGCTGAACATAATGGTGACATCATAATTTTGATTTTTGTCACCTAAATGTCATTTTAGGCCAAAATTGGTCCAAAAATTAAAACCACTTCATTTTCGACCAAATTTGGCACAGTTAACAAATAAAGTATGCTGAACATAATGGTGACATCAAAATTTTGATTTTTTGTCACCTAAATGTCATTTTAGGGCAAAATTGGTCCGAAAATTAAAACTACTTCATTTTCGACCAAATTTGGCACATTTAACAAATAAAGTATGCTGAACATAAGGGTGACATCAAAATTTTGATTTTTTGTCACCTAAATGTCATTTTAGGGCAAAATTGGTCCGAAAATTAAAACTACTTCATTTTCGACCAAATTTGGCACATTTAACAAATAAAGTATGCTGAACATAAGGGTGACATCAAAATTTTGATTTTTTGTCACCTAAATGTCATTTTCGGGCAAAATTGGTCCGAAAATTAAAACTACTTCATTTTCGACAAAATTTGGCACAGTTAACAAATAAAGTATGCTGAACATGATGGTGACATCAAAACTTTGATTTTTTGTCACCTAAATGTCATTTTAGGGCAAAATTGGTCCGAAAATTAAAACTACTTCATTTTCGACAAAATTTGGCACAGTTAACAAATAAAGTATGCTGAACATGATGGTGACATCAAAACTTTGATTTTTTGTCACCTAAATGTCATTTTAGGGCAAAATTGGTCCGAAAATTAAAACTACTTCATTTTCGACCAAATTTGGCACATTTAACAAATAAAGTATGCTGAACATAATGGTGACATCAAAATTTTGATTTTTTGTCACCTAAATGTCATTTTAGGGCAAAATTGGTCCGAAAATTTAAACTACTTCATTTTCGACAAAATTTGGCACAGTTAACAAATAAAGTATGCTGAACATGATGGTGACATCAAAACTTTGATTTTTTGTCACCTAATTGTCATTTTAGGCCAAAATTGGTCTGAAAATTAAAACTACTTTACTTTCGACAAAATTTGGCTCAGTTAATAAGAAAAGTATGCTGAACATGATGGTGACATCAAAATTTGGATTTCTTCTCACCTAAATGTCATTTTAGGCCAAAATTAGTCCAAAAATTAAAACTACTTTATTTTCGACAAAATTTGGCTCAGTTAATAAGAAAAGTATGCTGAACATGATGGTGACATCAAAATTTGAATTTCTTTTCACCTAAATGTCATTTTATAGGACAAAATTAGTCCAAAAATTAAAACTACTTTATTTTCGACAAAATTTGGCTCAGTTAACAAGAAAAGTATGCTGAACATGATGGTGACATCAAAATTTGGATTTTTTGTCACCTAAATGTCATTTTAGGGCAAAATTGGTCCGAAAATTAAAACTACTTCATTTTCGACAAAATTTGGCACAGTTAACAAATAAAGTATGCTGAACATGATGGTGACATCAAAACTTTGATTTTTTGTCACCTAAATGTCATTTTAGGGCAAAATTGGTCCGAAAATTAAAACTACTTCATTTTCGACCAAATTTGGCACATTTAACAAATAAAGTATGCTGAACATAATGGTGACATCAAAATTTTGATTTTTTGTCACCTAAATGTCATTTTAGGGCAAAATTGGTCCGAAAATTAAAACTACTTTATTTTCGACAAAATTTGGCACATTTAACAAATAAAGTATGCTGAACATGATGGTGACATCAAAATTTTGATTTTTTGTCACCTAAATGTCATTTTATAGGACAAAATTAGTCCAAAAATTAAAACTACTTTATTTTCGACAAAATTTGGCTCAGTTAACAAGAAAAGTATGCTGAACATGATGGTGACATCAAAATTTGGATTTTTTGTCACCTAAATGTCATTTTAGGCCAAAATTAGCCCAAAAATTAAAACTACTTTATTTTCGACAACATTTGGCACAGTTAACAAATAAAGTATGCTGAACATAAGGGTGACATCAAAATTTTGATTTTTTGTCACCTAAATGTCATTTTAGGGCAAAATTGGTCCGAAAATTAAAACTACTTCATTTTCGACAAAATTTGGCACAGTTAACAAATAAAGTATGCTGAACATGATGGTGACATCAAAACTTTGATTTTTTGTCACCTAAATGTCATTTTAGGGCAAAATTGGTCCGAAAATTAAAACTACTTCATTTTCGACAAAATTTGGCACAGTTAACAAATAAAGTATGCTGAACATGATGGTGACATCAAAACTTTGATTTTTTGTCACCTAATTGTCATTTTAGGCCAAAATTGGTCTGAATATTAAAACTACTTTACTTTCGACAAAATTTGGCTCAGTTAATAAGAAAAGTATGCTGAACATGATGGTGACATCAAAATTTGGATTTCTTCTCACCTAAATGTCATTTTAGGCCAAAATTAGTCCAAAAATTAAAACTACTTTACTTTCGACAAAATTTGGCTCAGTTAATAAGAAAAGTATGCTGAACATGATGGTGACATCAAAATTTGCATTTCTTTTCACCTAAATGTCATTTTATAGGACAAAATTAGTCCAAAAATTAAAACTACTTTATTTTCGACAAAATTTGGCTCAGTTAACAAGAAAAGTATGCTGAACATGATGGTGACATCAAAATTTGGATTTTTTGTCACCTAAATGTCATTTTAGGGCAAAATTGGTCCGAAAATTAAAACTACTTCATTTTCGACCAAATTTGGCACATTTAACAAATAAAGTATGCTGAACATAATGGTGACATCAAAATTTTGATTTTTTGTCACCTAAATGTCATTTTAGGGCAAAATTGGTCCAAAAATTAAAACTACTTTACTTTCGACAAAATTTGGCTCAGTTAATAAGAAAAGTATGCTGAACATGATGGTGACATCAAAATTTGGATTTTTTGTCACCTAAATGTCATTTTAGGCCAAAATTAGCCCAAAAATTAAAACTACTTTATTTTCGACAACATTTGGCACAGTTAACAAAAAAAGTATACTGAACATGATAGTGACATCAAAGTGTTAATTTTTTGTCACCTAAATGCCGTTTAAGACCATAAACGTTTCAATCGCGCGACTTTAACCATGAATGATAGGCTGTATTTTTTGTTAGCAGAAATTGTAGAATTGGGTCGCATTGTCGATGTTTCATAGTTGTGCATTTTTAATAGCGAGATAGTTTATGCAGCGCCTGCATCTTGTTTATATTTAGTTAACTTTGGTGACCTTTCTCAAGATCGAAATGTTGAAATCAGAGATGTTTATCAAACACCAACACACTTTACCAACACTTTTCAGATAGGCTAGCTTTTGCTTCATCACCAGATTGTTGATTTTTACTACCTTATCGGACAAAACTTAGTCGGACAAAATTTTAGTCGGACGAAAATATTAGTCGGACATAATTTTAGTCACTTCCAAAAAATTTAGTCACTTTTGTCCGACTAATTATTTTGTCCGACTAATATTTTGGTCCTTTTTTAAATTTCATTAATTTGCTTAATTTTGGTTTGGGAGACAAAAAAACAATACAATACTTTATTTACTTGGATGGCATAATTCTATTTTTCAATTTCAATGTCATATTCCTGATCTATGTTGCTTCCCGCATTGCTTTCGGGTGTTTCTTCTATTATTGCTGTCTTCTTCTTTTTCTTTTGAATAACTTCACTGTCACTTTCATCGGAAGTTTCTGTAATTACCGGTGCTTTTCTCTTGTCACGCGGATTCCTTAAGACTTCACTGTCACTCGCTTCTGAAGATTCATCAGACTCTTGAATGCATATGTTGATTTCCTCATCAACATCCTTATCCAATTCTGACTCATTGCTGCCATTTTTTACATCATATTCGAAAGAATATAGCGTTGATACAAATTCTTTCATTTTTAGATGCGTAACGTAGCGAGGACTTTTAAAAGTCAAAGTTAAGGGTATTTCCAATCCTCCTGCAGGTATAGGAGAAGGTTTGTACTGGATCGATTTCACGGACCCATCAATGCTGCCATTCTCTTCTTTGAGGAAAAAGTAAACAGGAAAATGGATTGCCTAATGAGCAGCATTCACTTGTCATTATGGACACATTTAAAGGGCAAGATAACGACTTACTCAAAGAATTCTGTTCTACAAATAGGTGTGAACTTGTGATAGTGCCTCATAACTTAACGAATAAGTTCCAACCATTGGATTTAAGTGTTAACAAAGCAGCAAAAGCTTTTATCCAAAATCAATATAATGATTGGTTCTCGGATCAGGTCGCGCGTCGGCTCAAAAAAGGGATTGCTCCAGCAGACATAAAAATTTCGTCCAAATTGTCCGACCTGAAGCCACTTCATGCCGGCTGGATTGTAAATCTGTTTAAGCACATCCAGGAAGAAGCCGAACTCATCGAAAAAGGATTCAGTGAAGCAGGAATAAGTGAGGCTATCAATAACGCGCAATCCGTTTACGAAAGGGTCGAGAATCCCTTCAGTGAGGGAATAACATCATGAACAAGACCGTTTATATTATTTTATCAAGACTTACTTTAGCCACTTTGTTAAAATTGTTTTTTATGACTAAGTCGTTAGTTTATCCAAAAATATTTGTATTCGTTGGTGAGCAAGAAGAAAAAGATTTTTACAAAATCATTAACATGTAAAATTCCGCACTGAAAAATAATTTTGAAAAACTTGATTTGGACAAAATATTTAGTCGGACATAATAATTAGTCGGACAAAATTTTAGTCGGACAAAAGTATTAGTCGGACATAATTTTAGTCACCTCCAAAAAATTTAGTCACTTTTGTCCGACTAAGTTTTGTCCGATAAGGTATTTAATACAATTAAAGAAAAACAAAATGTAATTGCTTTGTATCTCTATAATAATAGCCGTATTTTGTCTGTGTGTCCGCGAAAGCCGCGTCCCGTAACGGAAACACGAAATTTTTAAAATGCGCACCAATACCAAATGCGATATATTTTTGTCCACTTTGTTGCAACGGGTTAATTTAAAGGACGGGCGACCCCGTGGATTTTTCCACGGGCTAACGACTTCTCTTTAATAATAGCCGTATTTTGTCTGTCTGTCCGCGAAAGACGCGTCCTGTTACGGAAACACGGAATTTTCATATCTGCACAAAATACCAAATGCGATATATTTTTATCGACTTTGTTTTAATCGCCCGCGTGTAACAGTCAATTGCGACGCCCGGTTTTTTTGAAAAACCAATCCGAGATTTTTGCGGCCTTGACATGCCGACGAAGGAACGTGTAAAGCAGAGCCACAAACGCCAATTTGATTTTGGAAGTGGTGTGTTTAATGCTAGGTTTGTGAGTTTCTGTTTGAACTTTTTATTTTGTAATATTTGTTTTCTGTATATTTCCACATGTTAAGGTAAATATATTTTTTAGCCACGTAGCTACAAATCATAAACCACCAATTTTAAGATATGGGCTATGAACGTAAATTTTGAAGGAACATCCTAAAACCATCTAGCTAGCCTTATTTATTCTTATTCTTTTAAGGGTGTTATTCAGTTTAATATAAGAGCTTTTATCATAGCCAATATTATTTATTTTTACGTTTGGGTTGTGATCATCTAGCTAGCACTTTAGCTACCTCTTCTTCAAAAGTGATAGTAGCCAAATGCAGTTTGGCTACAACAATATTCTTAAGCAATAATTCTTATGCTAAATGCAGTTACGTAGCTACACCTTTTATTGTTTTCCTGAAAACCTTTTCTGCGAAATAAAATGGCTGAGCGATTGTTTTAGCTGGACGGGGGTAACGACAGACTGTTCCCTGTGTTTTTATTTAAACCGAAGTTGCAATAAAGTTTTTTTGGAAAAGGGTATTACACCTAAATGCATGTGCAACACGGTTTGCCTGCACTAAACGATTATCCCAGTTGCACAATTTTATTTTATTTTTTTGGAACCTTCACCAAAACTTATTCCACAAAATAAATTACTGAGTGATTTTAGCTGGACAGGGGTAACGACAAGCTGTTTCCTGTGGTCTGATTTCAACCGAAGTTCTGATGAAGCTTTTAAAAAAACGTTTATTAGGCCTATAGGCATTTGTGACACGGTTTACCTTACTAAGCGGTCAGCCTGGTGCCACGATTAATTTTAGAGCTTTCTCGGAAACATATTCCGCAAAATAAAAAAATGTTGGCCGCTTGTTTTTGCTAGGACGAGTTTTTATTTCAGCTAAAGTTGCTGGAAGTTATTATGTTGTGTGCGCTTAGCTGGATTTACGACATAAATATCTGTACTAAAGCGCTCCACCTGGATGTGTGGCACAGTTTTACGGCTCTTATTAAGCACTCTTCTGGTCGTTCAACGCCGGGTCAGTTTAGTCTCTTTAATAATAGCCGTCGTCTGTCTGTCTCTGCGCAAACATGGCACTGCAAGTAGCGAGACACACGAAATGCGGTAAATAAAGGACCGGCAAAACCGTGGATTTATCCACAGGCCGCCGACTAGTATTATATATTTCAATGCATATAATTAATAAACTATTTGGCCCAAAAAACCTTTTGGACACTTTCGGACGGATTAATATTTCATCTACAGTAAGTAAGTCTTACTTACTGTAGATGAAATATTAATCCGAAGTGAGTAAGTAAGTAAGTAAGTAAGTAAGTAAGTAAGTAAGTAAGTAAGTAAGTAAGTAAGTAAGTAAGTAAGTAAGTAAGTAAGTAAGTAAGTAAGTAAGTAAGTAAGTAAGTAAGTAAGTAAGTAAGTAAGTAAGTAAGTAAGTAAGTAAGTAAGTAAGTAAGTAAGTAAGTAAGTAAGTAAGTAAGTAAGTAAGTAAGTTAGTAAGTAAGTAAGTAAGTAAGTAAGTAAGTAAGTAAGTAAGTAAGTAAGTAAGTAAGTAAGTAAGTAAGTAAGTAAGTAACATATTTTCCACATTTGGCCCAAAAATAACCCTTTGGGCAATTGTGGACAGCACTAAAATTAAGTTATTTTTGGCCCATATATTTTACATAACCTATGGACCATAAAAATGTGTTTTCTTAACTTCATTCCAGAGATATCGCGGAAGAAATTCGTCTAAATCATAATTTTTAGAACATTTTTAGATATTTGGGCCTAAATGTCTGCTAATAATATGGACAATTTATCTGAGATTAATATTATTTTTACAGAATATAAAAATCTTATTTCGTTTTCAAGATATCATGTTTTAACTGAGAGGGTATATTGCAACCTCGTTCCTTGTTCTTTTCTATAACCGGGACGGCGAGACGAACATGGCCCTGGAGGAGGCCTCGTCACATGACCCTCAAATGCGCACAGTTTTTCTGGGTGTGATATTTATTGAGATTTGTCTCAATGAACCAAAGCTTTATATATAACCTTGCAGAGCTGGGCGAGCTGAACGTTTTACGTCACAGATATGTGCGGCGAGTTTGTTTTCATTCCTCTCATACGCAGCAGACAAACTGCTTGCATATTGCCCTTGATTGCTTTCCAAATGTATAAATATACAATCATGTTATTTAGGCTGCTGTTGACTTGAAATTTAAGCAATTTAGTTATGTGTATTTTACTGAATTGGTGGGCTAGCACTGGGTTGCAAAACTTGTAGCTAGGGTAAACTTGGAAATTGGTAAATGATTTGGTGCCTGACTGAGGGTAGCTAGGAGGAAATTTAACTTCATATTAACATTTTTGATATTTTTTATTCATTTTTGGCTGAACTTTAGAATTCTCATTTTCTGTAAGTTCATATCTGTGTCTGCATTGCAGCTTTTTATATGATGACCAAGAATTTGCTGTAAAAATCCCAAAGTTGCTTCTTTATTATTATTTTTTACCAAATTTA
Source organism: Hydractinia echinata (assembly GCA_030067915.1). NCBI lineage: Eukaryota > Metazoa > Cnidaria > Hydrozoa > Anthoathecata > Hydractiniidae > Hydractinia > Hydractinia echinata. The sequence continues at coordinate 6,094 of JASGCC010001273.1, read as the reverse complement.
TTTAAACAATGGTTAACTGAAACTGAATTCGTATATTGTGAACTCACTGCTTGCAGTTATATTCAGCAACTGCTATAAAGTCCAAAAAGCTGGACGAAACCTTACATGTGGATGAAAAAATGGCTTCAAAAAGTATTTACCTTAGGAGTCTTCTTTGCATTTACATTTTGTGGCCTTAACATTCCCAAAAATCCACCCATTTACTGATAAATTCTGCTTTTTCATTTCCTAATGACATGTTTTTTAAAATTTTATACAGCTTGTTTTTATTTTTTACTCAACAAGCACACATTTTATTGCACAAACATTAAACACTAGTCGATAAAGCCCGTGGAAAAATCCACTTAGGCAGAGAAAAAATGACAAAGAGCCGTCTTTTAAATTTTGATGACTATCAAGTTCATATATATAAAAAAAATTTTTCAGAATTTTGGTAACTCATGTAGCATCTATTGTGAAGACCTTGAAACTCAGATTAAAATAATGTATATGAACATGTACATTTTAGGAAACGTTAAGGAGATATATACCTTTAAAATTTTGCTGACGTCAGCAAGGACCCGTTAATACACAATTTTTTTTCGTTAATTTGTTTACTTGTTGCCTCTATTGTGTAGCTAGAGTAGAGATGGAATATACCCAGGATTTTCCAAAAACCACGGTCAAACTCTCATAAAAAATATCATACAGAATTTTGCTTGTGACGTCACAACTTTTCATCACACTCCATTGCACAAAATACCGTTGATCATCAGCAAAAATCCACTGATCATCAACGCATGCGCAATAACATCAATGCTATCATACTCAAATGGAGGTAAAGTCCCTACCATACGGTGTTGAGTAGGGTAAGTCCCTATCATACAAAAAATGAGTGCTTTGTAATCTTCCGACTTTGTTAAAATCTGTATATAATAAAGAGAAGATGAGCTGGTTTAAGAATGCAATCAGCAAGCTATATAGCACCGTGTCGGCACCAGTGGCGGCAACTCGCAACGCTCTTGCCGATCGATTACAGAATGTGAGGGATACCGTTGCCTTCTACTATAACAAGGGAGGGCTACACGGAGGATATTCAAGACCCTGAGGACGATATCCAGATGCTGGAGGATGGAAATAGGATCAAAACATGGCGGCTCGGCAAGCATCTGAACCAACCCCTAAAGGATCCGATTATGCAAAAAATTAAGCCACACGTGGACATGCGTGTTAAGGTTGTGTATAGCTTCGGCTGTGATATTTACCAGGGTGGAGGTGGTGTATCTTTGTATCACAAAACTAAGAGCTCCGGGTCGCTGTCAAGTATAAGGGAAATCGAAGCGTTTCGTTGAAGAATGTGAAATGAAGCGTCTTGATTTGGAGGATGGTGAATTTTGGACTAAGGCCTATTTACCACCTGTTAGAACCACCGAGACCCCCGGAGCATATGAGGGCAAAATTGTCTTCGATCACGTACAGAATCAAGGTGATAAGCAACACGTAAGCTTTTGGGGTTGCTAAGGGCTGAAAAGATCTTACTGTATACCCCTGTGCTAAAATGGTACCTTGACCATGGGCTGAAAGTGACTGCTTTTCACCAGTTCCTCAAGTACACCGAAGTAAGCCCTTTGCCTGGTTCCCGAAAGAGATTGGCCGATGCACGACGGGAGGCTGATAAAGACCCTGATAAACGTATTGCGGGGGATACGGCAAAGTTGAAAGGCAACTCGTTCTACGGCAAGATGATTGAAGATTTTGGCGAGGCACGCAAATACTACGTTTACGAGGGATGAAAAGGAGGTTGATGCAGCCCTGCGAAGCCCGTACCTCGAGGACCTTGAAGAGATTGGAGATGCGTATGAGGTAAGAAGGGCAAACACAAGTGTTCTATCGATAGGGCCTACCAGTGTGGTATTGCCGTTTATCAACTCGCGAAGTTGCGCATGCTTGAATTTTACTACGATTTTCTGGACAAGTATGTGGATCGTCGAGATTTTGAATACATTTACATGGATACCGACAGTGCGTATTTTACCATATCTGGGGAAGAGTTGAGGGATGTCGTTCGCCCCAAACTACTTGACGAGTATGATGAGGATGTAAAAAACTGGCTCGTCACTGATAAGTACTCGAGTCGAGCAGGAGGGTTATTCAAAGCGGAATTTATTGGGTTTCGGATGATTGCCCTGACAGCCAAGTGTTATTTTGTGGAGGGCAAGGAAGGTACTAAATTTCCATGTAAGGGCATGTCAAAGAGACAAAATGCTGTGACCTGGGGTAGATACCTGAGTGCGCTAAAGGGTGGTTTAGACATGGCCAAAAACGTAGGCTTTCGTGTACATGAGCAGGGTATGATCACGTACGAACAGAACAAGCTCGGCCCTCTCGGCGTTTTATGACAAAAGAGTTGTACATAACGATGGGGTACATTACCTCCCCGCTTGCGGCTTAAGCATTTTTTGATAACGGGTTTTCCAAAAGCTGTCCAAAGTTTTGTAAAGGTAGTACTTTACAAAACAAAAACAATATGGAGGGGACCAGGAAATGCAACGAACTGTAAGCAAAACCCTTACCACTATACAACTTCAAAGGTGGGCCAATCGTAACGGACAACGAACAAGGCGATGCATCAAATGCATTGATAATAAGAATTCATGCAAGGGAACGTAGAAAATTGCCCGCACAAAAACGAAGACACCAATGTCCAACATGCGATCGCCCTGGGCATCTCCATAAACTAATTCTAATGAGGATTCATAATGCCCTAAATCGTGATACAGAGATATCATCCCAGAATATCTGGGATGTGATATTGTAACATTCATGAGGCACATCCAGGCCCAATTTAAGGACGGTATAGAACTGGGGGAAATAGAGGGCAGTGGCATTTCGATCACAAGATACCAATAAAAATATAGGGAGGATGGGGTATACCCCGGCGAAGAGGTGCAAATTGCAAGACTCCACTACACCAACATGCAGCCCATGTGGGTTGCAGATAATCAAACGAAAGGTCATCTATATATCTTCCGAGTAGAGTGTAGTCCTAGCGCGGTTTGATCAAACACACTTGCTATAAATGGGAGGTGTGTTTGTATATCGCTTATATCCTAGCCGTATGCCCTGATTGCCTATGTTCTATGTCGACATCGACTACTAATAAAGAGAATGTCAGATCTTGCACAAGTTTTCGAACGATGCCTCTACAGAATATGAACAAAGTAGAGAAACCCATCGATAAACGCCAGGCTTTGAAGGAGGCCCTGAGGAAAGGCAAGGGGTACCTTTTGCCGAATAATTGTTGTACGGAGGACCTTGTCGATAAGGCCTCCAATGACATTGACAAGGTACATACTGGGTACCTTCAACGAGAACTCCACGAAAAGGGGGGAGAAGGACGGCCAGGGCACTGTCTACCCATGTTATCAGCCTCTATGCTAGGCATGATTGGGAACTTCGTGGACATTCGACAATTGTAGATGAATTACGTCGAGATATCGAAGAAGATCCCATTATCCGAGACTCCATGACAGATCTTGGTACCTTGTGTACTGCACTATTGGGAGGTGTTTAGCGCCCCTCCTGGTAGCAGGTCATACTGCAAGGCATATGGGCAAGAAGAAAGAGGATGCGGAGGAGACTAAAGATAACAAAGCAGCGCGTGTAGCATTATCATCAATCAACAGCAACCCGAGACCACGGAAAAAATTGTTGAGGTAACCAAAAAGCATCCGGGAAGAGTTGCCGCCGGCAAGAGACTTGCTGAATGGAACCGACTTCGAAAGCTTGGGCCCCAAAAGGAAGAACCCATGACCTTTAGGGAGTTCGTGAGATACTTTGAGAGGGATCTAAATACCCCGAGGCTATACTCAAAGGGATAAAGGAGACTTTCGAGATCCTTGAAGATCAAGGTCTATCTATCCATCTTGTAGTAAAAAAAGAAGTGATTTATCTTATAGCTCTCAAGGGCTATAAGATAAATGAGTGAGGATCAGAAACAAGAAGAAGAGAGAGTCATTACAAAACCACCAAAGCATCCGGGAAGGGTTGCGCAGGGGCACAAGTTGGCGGCACTGATGAAGAAGAGGAAGGAAGAAATGAAGCAACAAGAGGGTACTGTAGAGCCTGCAGTCAAAACCTCTTCTGGGGCCAGTTCCGTACAGTCAACGGATGTATACCTTTATGGCGTAGGTACGCTTGCCGTGCTTGCGATAGCTGTCGGCGTCTGGTATAAGTTTGGTAGGGGTGGCAAAAATGGCGGAGAAGCCCACAAAACAACCCCCGAACCTCAACAAAAGGGTAAGGCTCATCCCGAATTCTTTAAAATGCTTTTATATAAATGACAAGCAACGTTACCCCAAAAGAGAAGGAGATCCTGGACATTTTGTACGAAACAGTCGTAGATCTTAGTTTCACCTTTGCCTATGCCATGGCAGGTAAGAAAATCCTGGGTATTTCACGTCCATCTGCCAAAATGGGACATGAATGACGTCCTCAAAATGACGGGCGTACTTCGCGGCAGGCACGAGCTTCTCGTGAAATGGCCGTCAAGAAGGGATGGCTCCCAGGTCCATAGTCCCTAAACCCAAAATAGAGCGCCCGGGTAAATTTTTCTATTTGCCTTAAAAGCAAATAGAAAATGGAGGAGTCTAAGGATTGCTCAAAATGCAAAAAGCATCTTTTCCCTTGATAATTTCAGGATCAAGCGTGGTTCAAACGTTAAGGCAGTGCATGCCTGCCTTGCTGCTAACAGGGCGTCACGTAAACGTACAAAGTGCCACCACGGCAATCAGCCCCTGTATGAGCTCATGAATATCTGTAGAGTCATATTGAGGCCCAGTTTTCCGAGGGTTATACCTGGGAGCTCTACGAATATTTGCATATGGATAACAAGGTTCCGTTTAGATATATTGAAACAGGCAGGTACCCAACGCTTGCCGATGTTTCCAAAGCATTGCACAAGGCTCGTACCTTCAAGTAAATGAATAAGGCCTGTATAAAATGCAAGCACGTTTTAGCCCTGGACAGGTTAGGGTTAGAGGGAATAATCGAACAAAAAGTTGCATGGGTTGCCTTGATAAAGCGAAGGGGCGGCGCGTACCAAATGCAAGGACCCTGTTATCGAACAAAAGGTAGACATTCTTGCCACTGATAGCGAAATTAGAGATATTCAGCAGGATGAAAATTACCTACTTCTTTACGCTCTACTCACATAGGCATCATATCCAAGTACGCCGAACTCATCGTAGCGCCAACCGATGTCAGCCAGGAAAAGGAACTGCTTGTTAAAATATATCGCAAGGTACTGAGGTGTCTACAAGGTAAATTAACATATACTCCACTACCCCTTGAATATAAGGCCCAGAATACCAAGCTCTGCCCTGCCTGCCGGGGGTCTTTGGTGAACAATCACGGCGGTGTGGAAGCTGTGCCGGAGTATATTCAAAAATCCATAATCAAAAGTGGTTATATTATTAGTAAATGAACGTTGTGAGGAACCCCACACGGCTATCTTTACAGGTCCGACAAGTTGTGGCAAGACACAACGTGTCCTTAATTTACTGGAAAATGAATATAAAAAACACTATCACAACATAGTGATACTTTGTCCTACATTGAAATGGAATACCACCTATTTGGAAAGAGCATCAGTCTGGTAGGACGACTATATCTTCTTGATAGACCCGGAAATGAGCTATTTTAATGGATCCAAAAACTATCCTCATTGCTAGCAGGCGAAGAGACGTTATTCGTGGTTGACGATATGATATCCGACGAGAGTCTCGACAAAAAAGTCAACCCCTGCTTGAGCTTGCCATCAGTGGTAGGCATAGGAAGCACAGCTTGTGGCATTTAACACAATCGTATACTGCATTACCCAAGAATCTGAGGAGGCAAAAGAAGCAGTTGTTTGCCTGGTATCCCTCGGAAAGGACCGACATGAGGATGCTAGACGAGGAAACCAACCTTATTTCAGACTGGGATAATATCAAGGCTGAATTGAAAAAAACCCCGCATGCATGTCTATACGTAAGGCTTGAACACCCCAGGGCCTGGAATATTTTGGAGTGAGCACGGTGAAAACCTCTGGCCAAGCATTGATCTCTCTCTGTGG